>AWUE01015252.1:0-61497 GCA_001974825.2 Corchorus olitorius
ATATTTTTCAACTAAGGCTGTACAATTTTGTTGCAGAAGTGAGTTCCACGATCACTGATGAGGGCTCTTGGTATGCCAAATCTATTGAAGAATGTTATTCTTTATAAACTTGACCACTGTTCTGGCATCGTCCTTTTCAGTAGCAGCTGCTTCAATCCATTTGGAGACATAGTCCACGGCTAGAAGAATGTAATGCTTCTTTTCTGATGGAGGGAAATGTCCCATGAAATCAATTCCCCATACATCGAAGATTTCAACAACGAATATAGGACTTTGAATCATTTGACTTCTTCTCGAAATATTTCCCACTTTCTGACAGCGTGGACAATTCTTGCAGTATTCACGAGAATCTTGAAAGATCCTTGGCCAATAAAATCCACAATCCAAGATTTTCCTTGCTGTCTTCTTGTGTCCAAAGTGGCCTCCGCTCTCATCATTGTGGCAGAACCTCAGAACTGATTGTATTTCATTGTCAGGTATGCATCTTCTCATAACTTGATCAGAACCTTGTCTCCATAAGTATGGATCGGGTAGTGACCTTAGGGTACTACCCGAACCCGATTATTTATTACTCTCTCCGATCCAAAATAAGTGTCACACTAAGAATATCACACATATTAAGACAATAATTAACTCACCTTAAATTTAGTAAAAAAATATTTCAAATGACCTAAACATCCCAACCTTTTTATTAATTACTTTTTTTTCTCTCCCTAACTCCCCATTTATTAAAGGTATAAAAATTCAAATTGTATTGGTTTTATAAGTGTGCACTTATTATGAAATCAGCCAAAACTTGAATTATGTCACTTATTTTGGATCGGAGGGAGTAATTTTTTTAATATTATACTTTTATTTATATATTACATCTTTACTTAAAAACTACTCATAATCAATCTAATAAAAATTCGTTATTATCATATGAGTCAATTTTTATGGATTTCTTTTTGCTCTATAGTGTGAACGCGTTTTTTGTGGGTTTAAATATAATAAATACGAGAGGGGTTCCTCGCGCTTGCGCTACGGGGAATTTTTAATGTGGGTATACTTGTTTATACCTATTATTTGTTTTGCAAGTGTATTTGTTTCCACACCTAGTAATGTAATATATATCATCCATAATAATATCCTTCAAAAATAAATCCTTTAAAAAATACATTCTTAAATATCCTTCAAAAATAAATCCTAGGAATGCAAGTGGGTAGTAGTTAATAGGGGTACCTAGCACTACCCGACCCGTTTAAGTAGGGTTAGTGTATTGTATAATCGGGTTAGTGTAGGTTACGGGTAGTAGTTTTAGTATTCGTGACGGGTTCAGGTAGGGTTCGGGTAGTGACCTTAGAGTACCCAGTACTCGAACCCGGTTATTTATTAATTATTTTAATATTATATTTTTATTTATATATTACATTTTTACTTAAAAACTACTCATAATCAATATAATTAAAATTTGTCATATTATCATATGAGTCAATTTTTATAGATTTTTTTTTTGCTCTGTATATGTGAACGTGTTTTCTATGGGTTTAAATATAATGAATATGATTTTTGAGGTTATAGAGAGATGGAATACGAATCGATTCAGTGTAACTGCATGTGAGAAATGACTAAAACAGGGCGATAAGGTCGTCCCAGGTTAAAAGTTAGAAGGAGCATTTAGTAATTTCACTTGGTTACAAAAATAATATGTAGAATATATGATTTATGAATATGATTTATGAGGTTATAGAGAGATGGAATACGAATCGATTCAGTGTAACCGCATGTAAGAAATGATTAAAACGGGGTAATAAGGTTGTCTCAGGTTAAAAGTTAGAATGATCATTTAGTAATTTCACCTGATTACAAAAATAATATATAGGATAATATATAATATAACAACAACAAGGATAAGAAATGATTCTAATATATTTTTTCAAACAACCAAAAACAAGTCCTACAAACCATCTTGAATAGTATATTCAATGCATATATTCATTAGAAGTACTCTACTTATAAAAAGGATATAAGAAAGATAATTATATTATAAAGTATAATTAAAAAAGAGATGCGATCTTATAAACTATACTAGAATTAGGAATGGGAAACAGAAGGCAGTGGATTAGGAACTCTATCACTTTCCATCAGAGATTATAATTAAGCCTAATTTAAGAAGCTGTAATTCATCAAACTCCTTTTCTAAAGTTGTTAAAGACCAAGTCAAGTAATGATCCAAAACTTCAGTTTTTGTTTATTGTTGATAATGAATAAAATAATAGAAATTGTTAGCTTTTGGGGATATCTACAACTACAAAATTGATTTATATATATTGGTGAAGCAAGTGGCAATAATTCCAATTCTAAAGACTGTTATCCAAATTAAAATCTGAATTAAGTGTAGTGCTTTTGTTTGTGTTTGTAATCATGAAATGATGAAAGCTGGTAATTATGTGGACCAAGGGAATATGGCAACTTTGTTTAGGTTGTGGAACAAAGACTGGAGATTGGAGCGGGGGCCCATCACATTACATTGGCTATGGCCCATGAAAGGAGACGAGAAATTATGAAACATATAGGACCGTGAGAGAAATGTTTTAGCAAATTTATAAATTGTACTTTTATCCTTTTTTTTATTTTAGGAAAGAATTAGTTTCTGTTTAAAAAGATTGGGATCACAGACGTACAAGAATACCGTACACCGCTACATGATTAGCTACATTATCGAAACGCTAATCTATGAGCTAACAAATCACTTCCCCAACAAACAAATATAGTGAAATCTCATTACAATTCAAATAAATCTCTACGCTCAAACTAGAAACTATTATATCATAAATAAACTATCTACCTACCAAATACACAAACAAACTCACATCCTATAAGACTTAAACCCAAGACTCCAGGATCTGAATAGGCGTTGGAACTAAGAGTCCAGTATTCTACCACCACCAACCAAATGCCTGATGGCAATTGTACTTTTATCGTTGTACCCCATTTTCCCTACCTTAATTCTTTCAAGGGCTGCTGATGCAGGTAGGTGATACAAATACTTGTATTTCTTTTTTTCTTTGTTTCAAAGATACAAATCCTTATTTCAAAAGAGCATATGACCCCAGTTTGTTTCCTAGAACCCATCAAATTGAGAAGATAACCCATCTACACAAGAATTTTGTCTAGTATATAATACTCCTATAAAGTAAAAACCACAAAATCCAAAAATCCATTACTTAATCACATTTAATTTCAGGATTACTAGTACCCTCAGTTTTCTTTTTCTTTTTTTTTAATTTAATTTTAGCAGCAGTCCCAAGTTCCTAACTCCCAATTACTAAAATGCAAGCAATATAGAAACACAATCCACTATTTTGTCAGATAATTTTTTTTATATAATCATTTAACAGAAAGTATAAACTACTAAAATTATATGCTTCACCAAAAATATAAAATGACCAAAAGACCAAGTTCTAGGGGCATCTGACCACATATAAAAATGACCATAAAGCCTGCCCATCTTTATGGCAGCAGAGGGCCTGAAAGTCAAAATCCTAAGAACCACTGCCCGGCTGCCCCTGGCCCTTTTGTGTAAAATCTCGTCCAAATCAAAGTATTTTTTCAATGTAAATTAGGATAAGTAGGTAATTAGGGGTATTAGATGTAGTAATTAGAATAAGGAACCAAAAAATTAAAGAAGGGAGGAAGGGTACAATAATTGGTGAGACTGAGTGGGGTGAAGAGCACGTGATTTGATAAAGAGACCATACCAAATTACCAATACCATGTCAGGAACAGGAACACGCGTCCATCTTAGTCCAATTCCACAGATGCAATGTAAGAAATGGACAAAATTGCCCCCTCGGAAAAAGACAAAAACTCAAACAGGAAAAACAAACAAACAAGATTAGGAAAAGGAAAAAGAAAAGCAAAATAATGAGAGCGAGAGTGGGGCCCTATGCTAAATACTCCATTGGTGCAAAGTGCAATGAATATGAAAGGGCCAAGAAATGAATTGATTAGTCATCAAGTCTGTCTCTGGTTTAAGATAAGCACGCCATCTGTTCTGTATACATATCTTATCATTTCTTCATTTTACTTCATTTTCTCACTCGCCCATTATATTCTCTCATCTCTTTCTTTTCTTCGTTTCTCTCGTGCGTTATTCTCATTAGCTTCAAAATTTCAAGTCATTAACTTTATACACAATTTTAACAATAACTAGGAAGTAATTTTTATCATCGTCTTTCCCTTGCTAATTTTTAAATATACAATGAGGCAAAGAATAACCCCATAGATCACTTGTGTCAGTTTCCATTGTTTTCTTTCAAGTCGAGATATCAACATCTTTGATTTCAACAAGAAGAAAAATTACAATGTTGCATTATCTTTTTTCTTCAAATTTATTTATTTATTTAACATTACTTATGTTCTTCAAAAAAAAAACATTACTTATGAATCTTACGATTTCGGGAGCTACATCATATCTCCATTAATTTAAAGTAGAATGGCGTGGAACCTAAACTGTGGAAAGTTTTTCTGATGGTGACTCAAAACAGATCACTTACTGTAATGCTGACCCAATTACAGATCATAAACATATTAGGTTCTTGTGATGGTGACTCAAAACAGATCACTTAGTGTGATGGTGACCCAAAACAGATCATAAACAGATTAGGTTCTTGTGATGATAACTCAAAACAGATCACTTACTGTGATGATGACCAAAAACAAATTACTTACTCATGACCCAAAACAAACTTTGTTCAAGTTCTCCATTCCTCTAAAAATTGTTTGTATCTTTTCTTGAAACAATTGTTTCTATTCCTCTATAAATTGACACACCCTCAAGTTTCACATCCTTACAAAACTCGCAAAACAAAATAAATATATATAGGTTGAAAAATTAATAAAGATAATTAATTAGGAAATATTTGATTATGAATCAAACCAAAAGAAAATTACCAATAATTGAAATCAGGTCCAGGTTAACTCTATCATTTTTTAAGTAACCGATGAAAGATGATTTTCATGAAAAACAAATTCTTTTAATCAATCGGTCTATAATTATTACCAAAGGTATTGATCACAAGACTAAAGATTGGAATAGTATTCGTTGCCATTGACTTCAGTGGGATATTCTTGATGGAAACAGAGACTGTGAGACTTTTTTGTTGGATTGAGAGGACTTGCAACTTGAAGCTGTGTCAATTTATAGGGGAATAGAATCAATTGTTTCAAGAAAAAAAAACAAACATTAATTGTTTCAGGAATGAAATGAAGAACTTGACAAACAAAGCCTGTTTTGGGTCACCATCACAGTAAGTGATATGTTTTTAGTCATCATCGCAATATCACAGTCACCATCACAGTGAGTGATCTATTTTAAATCCTATTCTCTGACATGTCACTAGATTCTCCATTTTCAATAAAAGCAAATTTAAAGGGTAAATTCCCAAATTCAGGACATCTATTATGATAGAGCTTATTGTTTATGTTATTGTAATAGGGTAATAATAATTGCAATTGTGTCATATACATGGAATCATTTGATGACAATAATTTGGTATAAAATGTAGTAGTATTATGGAATTCGCAACAGTACGTACAAGATATATTCAACCAAAATTACAAATTATTAATTATCATCTCAATTGTTCTCATTAATCAATAATAATAATCATCAATTTGTCGAAGATTTGAAGTTGAAGAAGTCACACTCACAAGTCACAAACTCACAATCTCGTAATATCGAGGAGATGGAGCTGTCTACTTATATCGTGATAAAATCTCTTTTGGACGCTACCAAGAATACCACTCTTGAGAAAAACAGCTTCCCGGTTTCATGAAACCACTTATCCTTTACTCCTCTATAAATAAGGGCTCACTCTTCGTTCACCCATCGTAGACGTTCTGCGTTTCCAAAGAGAAAGCATATCTTCTTCATAAAAGAAATCGAAGCTCCAAATTAATCTAATACTAACTCGAGAGAATGAGTTACCTTAACAGGGTGTGGATGGCGACGAGCGTGGCTATGGTAAAAAGCCACAGCGAAGACCAAGGTCAAAAGTGGAAATCAGGCGTCAAGTTCCTCCAACGGGGACAGAGGAGGCTCTTCGACGCCGACGCCTCTGAACTCCGAGCGGTTTCCGGGATGATCGGATCCGATCTTTCCGGTGTGGTGGGGAACCGAGATGCTCAAGCCGATGAGTCGATCCGGCGAGTCATGTATCTTAACTGCTGGGGCCAAGGATGAAGGATAAGACTTTTAAAAACAGAGTTGACTTATTTTTCTTTGCTAGTAATAGTATTTTATTCTCTTCTTTACACCCTCTCTTTGTAAAGAGAAAGGGGGTGGAAGTGGAACTTGGAAGAAGCTGTAAATACGAATCTTGCAAAGAGGATGGAAATTGATCTTGTTTGAGATGTAAATATGGAGTCTCAGAGGATCAATGGATTAACTATCAAACGAAACAAATATTGTAAATTTTGTTTCCAGAAATTAATGTGTTAATATGATTATCTGTCTTCAATCAGATTTCAGTTCGTTTTTAATTTGGCAGGCAACTCAATTCCACTGCATCTACAAAGACTCCGGTGATCAAACTTTCCATAAATCAAACAACTAGGGAGGGAATGTTTCATTTCTCAGCACTCAGCAGCATCTACACTTCTTTTTTCCTTATTCCATCCGATGAAAGTTGCCTTTCTTTTTCTTTTGCAAAGCTATCACAAAACTCTTACCAACTTAAGCAAACGGTTTTCAGTCAAACTGTGTAGCCAATTTTGTGTCTAATTTTCGGAGAAAAAACGAAGAAAAAAGAAACATAGATTCAATCCA
Source organism: Corchorus olitorius (assembly GCA_001974825.2). Taxonomy (NCBI): domain Eukaryota; kingdom Viridiplantae; phylum Streptophyta; class Magnoliopsida; order Malvales; family Malvaceae; genus Corchorus; species Corchorus olitorius. Next base: position 6,812 of record AWUE01015252.1, read on the forward strand.
CTTGCTCCTACTGATCTAAGCTAAAGATGTTCACTGTTTTACAAGGAACCCAAAACCTAACAGATTCAAATAACAAACATCGGCTAATTACATTGCTAAAGAAAAGCCAATTCCCTGATCAAATAGAGGGAAACCACTTGCAGCAAAAAATGAAAAAAAGGGAGTTCAGCCAAATCAATGATATACTTGAAGCGGGATATATCAACACCCCATAAATTACACACAAAAATACTACACTCATAGGCACCTTTCTTTGAAACTTAATGGATGCCAGAAGGTAAAGTAATACGAGAAGTCTAGCCTTTGAAAGGCTCCTTGCAGATGCACAGCCACACATACATGAGTCCCACCATAATTTGATTATGAAGGCAAAGAAATGGTTCTTTGGTTTGCAAGGTTTTGTGGTTTTACCTCCCAGGAGGTATCCTGGAGAGCTTCCTCTAGAGAGATAAAAGGCAAAGAGATTTCACGGATCATTAAGTCACCGCAGAATGGGCATTCACTGGCCACTGCATCATCTAACTGTGATCGAAGCTGTCCAGCAACAAGAGGAAAGCCGCTTAAACTAGTGAATTTTTATGCTACTAGGGCAATATGGTAGACGAATTTCCAGCAAACGCAAGAGTGATAGATTCAAGTGAATATACATATTCATAAGAGTGACAACAAAACATGAATAATAGAAAGGGAAATGATACCTTATCTGCAGGGTTCATGTTGGTTATGGATTCATCTTTGATACCACCATTTGATTCCCTTCTGGCTTCACTACCAAGTAAAGTTAGTTGCTTCTGCAAATCCAGTATATATTCCGCCTGCCACAGATATTATCCTCTTTAAGTTAAAATGCTACCAAAATGTATGTCAAAACATTTCATAACGCCAACAAGGAAAAGCCTAAACAGATACAGATGTGCAACATTAACATATGAGAACTGAAGAAATGATATGCAAACAACTTGTTACCTGAGATTCATTGGTGCAACGTGTCACATGAGCAATCAAGCAGTGGGCATGAAAAGCATGTCCACATGGAAAGACATAGAAAGGAGCCATTGGTCCTACAGCTGTATAACCAAGAGCCATCCTATAATCCCCAGCAACAGCCAATATTTTACGTCTACAGACCTGATAATTCGGATAAAGTTGACTAATCAAGAGCTCTTTCATTTGTAGGCTATGGAAAAGTAACATAAAAGATGGGGCTATTTTTAAAAATATTGCCAACATTAAAATAAATTAAACCATCAGCCAGGCTATTGTCAATAGAATTAATATTCAAATTGCTGTCAAAGTCTGTGCTGGAGCCCAATGAAATGGTTAAAGCAAGCCAAGGAGTCCACATTGTGTGGGTAAAATTCTTTTTAGAGTTCTTGCAGAACTAAACAGATGATCTCACAAGTAACAGCATACTAAGTCAAGCATGATAATGTTTAGCTCCATAATCCATATAAAAAATAGTATCGAAAAGAAAATCCAAGAATGCAGGTCATATTAATTGCAATTAAAGATCAGGATTCAGAAAGATTTAATACCCCACAATCCTCATCACGATCAATCACAGCATATCTTTGAGCTAATGCACTAATATCATTTCTAATATTATCTGCACCATGTGTTGCATCATTCATCTCCTGCTTCAGTTGCTCAATTTGCTTGTTGTAATCCTCCAACGACGAGCAAATTGCCTCCTATATGCATTCAAAAGAAAATCAAAATTTAATGAAAGGTAATACAAAATAAATATTTGGACCTGGACAAACAGACTAGCATCCTTTAACAATTCCTCAAAATAAAAGATATAAATAAATGAATAGGGTATCCATAAAGATCCAAGATGACTAATCATCAGCTTTAAATTTGAAATTTTATGTTTTAGTAGCCAAAAAAGCAGGTGTGCATATGCACAAGAGAAAGAGAAAAGTATTTCTGAGTTGTATCATCTTTGCAAAGAAACAAGCATGGACAACTCAACATGCTAAAATCCTACCTTGAAGTCATCAATGAGGGCAAAGTCGGGAAAGAATGGCAATATGTCCTCTATCTTTAATAGCCCATCAGTTTCCTTGAGAAATGCTATTGCCTTTCTTATGTTCTCCCTTTTAGTACCCTTTTCCTGCTCAATAACATGCTTAGCAACCATTAGCCAAAGCTTCTTTCTCAAGTCTTCATCATCTTCAACCTTGTCGGCTTCAGCCATTGCAAGCTCTGGGTCAACCTAAGACAACCAAAAAATAGAATACATATTAATTTTAACATAAATTCCTGATATATGTTCAGCAGACATTCACCACTATACATCAAACAGACAAATGAAATGTTTAATTAAACGAGAATATCTAATTTCAAGAGAACAAATCTAATGATAGTTGAACAAGGATATCACATCCAATCTGAGACCATATGACACATTAAAGTGAATCTCACATATACATGCAAAGATGGCCCTAATGGACAGTCCAATTGTTTTGTCCTTCCAAGTTGAGTTATTTATTGGAGTCCCACACTAGAAGAATTTAACTAAAGATTTCATGTGATTTCTGCATTAATAAAACAATTGCTAGCAAAATGAGCCAACTTCTAATCATAATGGATTAAAAGAATTTTAACATTCAACTTGAACATTCTTTAACACAGGTAAACAATTTACCTAAATAGTACGGAAGGATGCTGTCTGGCAAAAACTTCCTACAGAATGCTTTCTCATTCAGTTTTTTTCTTTCTCTTCTTTATTTTTTCCTTTTAAAAAAAGTACAGTAAACAGATGCCTAAAAGTCCAGAGTGAGATAAGGTATAAAATGTTTAACATATCTGAGTATTAACATGGCAAATGTGCCGAGTTCAAGAATGAATTTCATCAACAGACATGGTAAGAATGACCTAAAAAAAGTAGACGGCATACAAAGAATTGTTATAAAGAAAGCCAAAGTCAGAGATACTTCACCTGAAGAGCAAGAGCAACAGCTTCCTCATGCATTGACATCATGCTGTATATATGCACACAGGCACGCATTCGTTTTTCTTTGAGGCAGAGGCGCAGCGCATACTTGGGATCGTAAAAGAAATCAGGCCCATTCTCTCGCCCTTTTCCAAATTTGCATTGTAGGAAACGCAGAAGGGCACTATCATCTTCCTAAATATAATATAAAAGGAAAAGAAGAAAATTAAGAAGCAAGGCAGAAATATACGTTCTCAACCTACTAACTATATATATATGTTCTTTAAAAAAAAAGCTTGTACAATTTGAAAGCATTTGACAAATTTTGATCTTTCAAGAACCACTCAAACTACAAGCTCAAGTTGTTTGATAAGGGTTCAAGAAGATTTTTGGTTTACAAACACAACCCCATCATTTGCAAACCACTTTAAACATAAAGGAGTAAAGCTTCTAAATTCTAAATCAAGCAACTCAACCTGCTTAGCATACAAAGACAGCAATAAGTTGTGGATTCCAGGATCCTCATTATGCAAACGATGAACACAGAATTCCAAATACTTGATTACTTCATGGGTTTCATTCCTGCATATGGCAGAAAGTTAGGTAAGAGATCATTCACAATCACAATCTATAGAAGAAACAAATAATTAAAATAATCAAACATGGGAAGCCTAGTACTTTGCATGAGGTTCACTTGAATAACGCATCATTGCAGGGATAAGTTTCCTTGGGTTCAAACTGTTTGAGGCCATCCATGACTCAACGGTCTCATATGCATCAAGAGTAATAAGATCTGGGGCAAACTTATACTGCAAAATAAGTGCAATATCTGTATTCAGTTAGTATGAACTAGAAATGAGGTTATTTCTATCATGAAGATAAAAGCCAAACTAGCTTATGTAGGACAAAAGGAAAAGAGGAAACCTTGATGTGAACTTAAAGAAAAATACAAAAGACCTGCTAAGCAACAACCAGAATATGATGGCAAGAATGTCTTGGAAATCTATACCTGAAGATCTACTGGAACAGCAGGTTTGCGAAGTACTTCCAGTGCCTTCTTTGCTTCTCCTTGCTGAAGGAAACAGCAGAATAGTAGTAAAAGGTCAAATAAAGAACATAATAACAATGTAAAATCATCTAATTAAAACATTACTTTTAGAAAGTTAACAAGCCTCTCTCCTTACAATCTGGTCCATAAATGACTAATATTTTATCATGTTAGCCCCTTTCCATTAATTAATAAGCCACCAACAGAAAGAAAAAGAAAATGCAAACAATATACTATCTAGGGGATAAAAAGAGTAAATGAAAAGCTTCCATAGCAAAAGCAATTTCTCAATGATAAACTAAGCTTTGCACAAACAAAACCCCATAGAAGCTTCAAGAGAAAAGTCTGCAGAAGTTTAAAGCATTAAGAATTCCCTTAAAGATAGCAAACAAATAAAAAAATATGTATTGCAGCATCAGGGAAGATAAATTTTAGATCAAGAGGCGTGAAGAAAAGAAGCAATAGAAGCCAATGATGCTAATGCCAAATGAGCTTGTACCTGAATATAGTGGTGAATAACAATTTCATACTGTTCCTTCAGACTAGCAAAATAGACTAATTCTTCAACTCTCCCATAGCTGCAGATTCGCAAAAGAATATTCTATTGTTGGTAATGCTTCAATACTAAAAGTTAAGTAATTAAAGAAAGCAATAAAGAATCAACATAAGCATAAATTGTGATGCATAGACAAGAGACAAGAGCAAGTACTGCAGACTCGTATCCTCATGATATTTAAGCAAAAGACAAGGCCTCTTGTCTAGACACTATAATCCAAGAAGAGCTTCAACGCCTGAGGAGTATAAGATTTTCACTTGGATTCTTGATGGAGTTTATGATATCAAGATCCATCCTTGGACAATAATGCCTTTCATTTAAGACTACCCAAGAAGTAACCCAATGCTATTATCGACCAGATATGGCAATTAACTATCAGACTGCTTTAAAAATATATAATACAGTTATACATTCACACTGAAAGAATATCAGTAGTGCCAAATATTAACACAAGAAAATATTAACAGAATCCCAAAGGTGAAAATCTACTTCCAAAATCTTCACATGCTAACATGGCAGGTTCAGTATCTTCCTATGATAACATTCTTTATAATGAAATCCATAACCAATAAGACAGAACAAATGTAAGACATAATGTTGGCCTGGTGGTAGAGTGCTGGACTCTGTTCCAGTGGCTAGGGTTCGATCCCTAGCAGCCTCAAGTAACAAAAACAAAATGTAAGACATAATGTTATATAACCATGAAACTTTAGTAAAATGATAATGTCGAAAATTATAATAGAATAGCAAACGGTTGCAAATCACCAGATGATTACCTCTCTAGCAGCCTCATTGTAGTCACCTCATCCAACACATCCTTGGAGTCACTAAGGAAAGCACGAAACTCTTTAATGATTGAATGATATTCTGAATTGCGATTCTCCAAAGCCGTGTCATCTTCCAAAAGAAGACGATTTATCTAAAATGTTGATTGATGTGGGATAAAAAAGTCAGTATTAGAAATACAAAATGGTAAACATATTAACTACTGCCCCTTCTTTACTTGCATGAAGGGAGGACTTAATCATCTTAAAGTAGTGCAATCCACAGAACAAGTAATGAACAGTGTTAACTTCACATTTCAAAAGATGCTTCCAAGTGTTTATGCCCATTACTCATCATGTTCAGGATCAAACAACAATGGCTCAAGTTACTTCCTTTTTTTTTTTTTTTGCCTAGATATAGCAGAAAATGTACGAGGATTGTAATAACCCAAAGGCAGTACAAAAAAAAGAGCAAAAAGCAGACTAAGGAAAGCATTTACATTCAACACTTCATCTAATGTAGCCCATTATCTATATTTTTTTGGACAAGTGCCATTATTTATTATCACATAGGAATGAACATTAAAATCACTCAAAAGCAAGTTGATGCTGTAAGAAGCATCATGTACAACCAAGTATGTTGCCATGCTAACCTATTGCTTCTCAAATGTTTCATTCTGGCTTCAGCATGTCACAAAAGCAAAGAAAGAAATTATGAAAATAGCTAGGTGATTATTTTATAAGTCATGCATGAAAATTAAAAACCTTATCCAAGTACAGTTCAGTTGCCCATGTAGAGATCATCATTATTTGGCATTTGTCATCCTTTGTCAGGTTGTCAAGCTTCCGCAATAAAAAGGTTCTTAGAGCATCCTGTGACCAAATCAGATACGAGTTTGTTAATTGGTCAATGCATGTCTAACCCAAATGCTTAGAGGATTGGTCAAAATAATAAACATAACAAAGATATAGAATCTATATTTGTGTGTGTACATTGTCACCCAGCATATCACAATGAAACTCAATCTATGGATACTATGGTTTAGGCATAGGCATATAACTTACAGCTAACTGTTACTCCCTCCGTCCCTTCTTATCTGTCAGCAATAACCGAATTGTACATACCATGGAAATTAGTTGAAGTGGTTAAATTGATAAATTTGATAAGCATTTTGATTTACTTTCCTAAATTAGCCCTCCAATTAAGATTACATCTCTCTATACAACCACACTCCAATTTTCCATACTCTTTAAATGAGGGTAATTTTGGAAACAAGGTACTTTATGTCCAAAGACGACAGATAAAAAGGGACAAGGAAAACCGACAAATAAAAAGGGACAGAGGGAGAAATTCAGTAGTCAAAATATAAACAGTTGTCATATTAAAAAATAAAAGCAAAGAAGTTAGCACTTTTTTTTTATACTTTTACCATTAACACCTGAGAAAATTTATCCCTCTGGTTGCAGCAAACATAATATGGTACAAATAAATTGTGAGAAGAATTAACATAATTACATATCCAATACAAAAGAAAGAAACAACTTGATTAATTTTGCACAAGATCTTCATACATCTAAAAGACATGTAAAGTTATCAATTAAAAAACTAAAAAAAGAGGGTAAGATAAAGCACTTACCTGTTCGCTAACACTGATAAACTTCAAAGTGATCTCCTCAAATGATAAGATGTAGTTAATCTGCAAAACAGTTATATCATTTGAAACTTTTTTCATTTACATGGACAATAAAGAAGTACAGACAAAAATGAATGCTTTCAGGTAATAATATATTAAGTAGATGACTAAAACAAAATCAAGAAAGAGGGAATTCACTTTTGCATAAAATGACGCTGCCCTGAGGAAGTCCCTGGAGGTGAATGCATCTTCAGCCTGCATAAATGATGTGCCAATCATATAATACTAAGTTTCTTATAGGCCCAAATAATACTAAGATGAAAACAAGATTATCTAAACACAGAATTGCCAACCAAGGCATTGCATCCCATATAAATTTCATGTTGTGAAACTACACTAGATGTTTATAGCCAAAACAAACATTACTTGAAAGACAAGGTAAGCTGCATGCCAAAAAAAAAAAAAGAAAAGAAAAAGAAAGAAAGACAAGGTAAGGCAAGGCAAGCTAGACAGGACCTGAACTAAATATACTTGGTCTCTTTGGAGCGGGTCGCGAGAATTTGCTAAAGCTGCAGCATATTCTTTCATATCTAGATAGACCTTCCACATATCTCGTCCTTCATCAGTCACAGAAACCTAGAAGTTTTTTAATTTAAATGCAGGAGCCCGAAAATCAGTCGTCGACAGTCTGAAGCAAAAGACAAGATCAATTCCATTGTAAGATAACAGACCTGAAATATAGAGTTCTGGTCATATGCATAGAACAATCCTGCAGTTGCATCACTACATAGTCCAATAATTCCTCTTGAACTAGAGTCAGATGCCTGATCAAATTGGAGTTCCTCTATGATTTGCTCACTGATTCTGTTTACAACCTATGAAGCATTTGAAGAGTACAGCACATTAGTGCAAATGCTAAAAGAACATGACAAAAGTAAAGGAATATAATCCCTAGCTGAACACTAAAAAATCTACCCAAGATACTTCAAAACATAAAATAAAACCCAAGTCTCTCATACTCATTGGTAAACCCATTGCAAGAATTGATGTAGCCGAATTCAGAACACAGCCAATGGACAGCATCAGCAGTGAATATATATTAAGAGTTCGTCACAACACACCTTAACCTTATTCCCGATAAGAAGCAAGAAATGAAATTCAGACACTGCCATGGAACTGGGTTTAACTACTTCTGCACCATTAGACAACTTTGAATAGTCCAGGAGTGCCTTGTTCTCCACAAAGTTCTCATCACCATTAGGAGAGCTGGACTAAAAAATATAGTCAAAAGCCCAGTAGCAACTAAAGTATAAAATACTAATTTAATTTCGATAAGGCAAAAAAAGGAAGTTACAAATGCAAGAATGAGAACAGAAGGTTCGAAAAAGAAGATAAAGTTAAGGATTTAATTCTTCACCTATGCTGTGCCCCAAAATTCAGGCCACCATGGTAGATGCCTGCTCCAGAAAGCCATGCAAAATGAACAGCTCTTCTTTGCTTGATAAAGAAATGCAGCTCACTGAAAGGATACAAAAGTAATTGTCAAACAACAAGCAAAATTGTTATTGCTATGAAGAAGAAAAGGCCTAGCTTGTTATTAAATTGCATAGACCGGATTCTTTTCTCTTATGAGTAGTTCAAATAAAAAAATAATATCATCACAACAATCTACACTTGCCTGTTTGGTATTTCACCAGGAAGTTCCATGAAATGCACAGCACGATCTACATAGCAGGCAAAAACAGTCTAGCAGAGCAAAGCAAAGATTAATCAGATAAAGGGGAAAAAATATCTTTCCACTATATAAACACACCAAGCTTGACAAAAAGCTATGGAAATAATTGGAAGGGAACCTCAAAGTGAGAACAAATTCAGAAAATAAAGAAATTTTATGCACACTTAGGCACATAGACGAGATATTGTTCCACCAAGATTGAATAATCCAAAGAAAAAGGCACATCTAAGTAACTATTTAGAAATTCTAAAGATGGAGAGGATCTGGCTCAACCGCTCAAGCGATCAATATATATAGAGGCCCTCTAGAAATCCCCAAGAAGCACCAAAATTACAATATGACCTTAAGGACAAGAAACTACAGCACCACAAATGAAAATAAGGTTCCATGAGAGAAAATTACACATCCACCTCCCCACACCCCGAGAATGACAGTAATAAATAAAACGAGACACATTGTCTTCTTGTCCCCAGGAGATTTTTCAATTTGATTGAATAAGCGTGAGCAGACAGACAAGGAACTGGCATTTTTAATTTAAATGATAGCTTGGGAGCACTGGATCATACATGTATATGGGTGTATGTGTGAAAAGAAAGAAAGAAGCAGCATAACAGCCAACTAGCATAGCACACATATTAACATGTTTACAGGGGAAACATGCATTGGAGCTTAGCTTACCTCTAATGATCCAATTCCAGTGAATGAATAAAGCCTTGTGGGAGTAACAGCCATCACATAATATCTAGTGCCGTTGCTTAAGGTAGCTGTTTCCATCTGTATAAAGGCAGAATATCAATTATTGAAAAGAAAGAAGTTAATTATGAATGGCGGTTGCCAAAACTGTTTCATAAACCAATAACTCCTCAGACATTATCCACATAAGAGATGAGAACCTATATGAAGTAGCAAACCGTTCCAACTACTTTATTATCAAATATAAGCAATACCACCAGATAAGCAAGGTAAAATTACAGCTCTAATTATCCAAAGAAGACTTCCCTTTTCTTCATTCACACCCCCCCTCCTCTTTCAATTTTTTTGGAAGGATTCTGAAAAGGAAGAAACAAAGAATAATTTATAGACATTTCCCAAAAGAAAGGTGCAAAAAAGAGTACCTGCAAACCCATAATAGCTTCTGGAAGTTCTGCTAATTCAAACAAAGGCTTTATATACTTCTCCCTCTTGTCCTTCTCATCTACAGCAATTTCAAAGAGTTGGCCGTTATCTGTGCCGAGGATGACTTCCCTCGTAGAAGCTGCATTGGAACACAATAACATAACTAAATCATTGAGCACAAAGCTAATTCTTAGGAAATGAGTAGCCAAAGAAAATAAATTACCTTCAGTTATCTGTTGCCTATTCCAGGCAACAGCATTGACAACTAGACCTTTCAATCTGCTTAATACACGCGGCTTCGTCCACTTTGCATGAGTGTAGAATGTATCTGCACCTCCAGTACCAACAATAGTGGCAATACAATGGCTCCCCCCAGGATCAACAAAAACTCTATGGATTGATTGCTCCCCAGGTCGGCCCGCAGAAAGATCAATATCTAAAATTCCAAATGAAGAAGCAAAATTACACCATTGCTTCCATCATATACGAAAATAAATCAGCTGTTCATCTCTCACTCTCTATGACTCAAATGGACACCTTCAATTAAAGCTCAAACTAAATACACTGCACCAATGTGTTCAAGACTGCAAGTTCGCTTCAACTATGAGGTAATTAACCAGGATTAAGAATCCAATTTAAACCTAGCCTAGCACAGGATTTCAGAAACTAGCACAGTATCTAGCTTAGAAGCCGTGGAACTAAAAACTTAAATGATCAATTTTAAAATTAATTAAAGTGCATTAATCAATCAAGTAAAGCAAAAGAGATAATGGTAAAAAGAAGATTACCATAAGAATCTCCAACCCCAAAATCATGTCTGATAACCCAACCTTTACTTGTTCCTAACACAATCACATCATTTCCAGCCGCCATACAAGTAATCACGCCGCGGCCTTTCGCCGCATATCTCTCTAGAAGATCAACTGTGAACACTTGTCTCCCTTGATCCATCCTTCACCCTCTCCCGCCGTCGATTTCCTCGCCAGTCGTTCAGTGGTGATTCCAAAATTAACACGAAAGATGACTTTAGAAACAATTAGGTTTGCCTAATTGCTGAAACGTAACAAGAAATCTTCAACTTTGAAGAAAAAGAAAAGTTAAATTCAAACAAAATAAGTAAATGAGAATTTTTGTATTTTTGTTAGAAATTCAAAAATGAGAAAAGATCAAAGCAATGTATACTAGTTTAATGTGCCTTAGTTCAAGAAAGAAGAAAAGAATTACCTGAGAAAAGATCGGTCGGCAAAGTTGCCGGGAGTTTTAACAGTCTAATATATATTTCACACAACAGAAAGACAAATTATCGACCAAAAAAAATGGACAAATTATTGAGTTGATTATTGGTTTTTTCTGGTCTCTAAACGGCGTCGCTCTGCCATCTTCGATTTCTAAACGCATCGTTTTGGAGAAGAACGGATCTGGAAGAGAGAACTGAGAAGCGCGCCTCGTGGACCCCTTTCAAAAGTTAATTAACGTACTTTAAACAAAAATTTAACAAGTCGATACACTTGATTTCCAATTATTTACCAGTAACCCTTTGAAATCATAATATCGGAGCGTCTGTAGGAGCCGTTTATGATCTAACGGTTGAGATTATTTCACCAAAATCTTCCCCTCTAACGTCTACTTTTGCCCCCAACGGTCATATTCATATATCTCTCCCGAGAATACGAAATCCCCTTCATCGCATTTCTCTGTCATTTTTCAACACTTACCAAATCTTCCAAAGATTAGCAAAAGAAATACATTCAATTCTTTCTTTTTGACACCCAAATTTCTTGTTTGTTTTTATTCTTTTCGAGAAAGTCTTGATTCTGAGTGTACAGAGAGATGAGTATTCTTCAATACCCAGATTCGTTCAATGTGCCAGAGCTTCAGGTTTGGAACAATGCGGCCTTTGACAATGGAGAATCGGAAGATCATACAAGCGCCATGAACGTTTCTTGGGGTAATCTTGGATCTGGGTCGGTGAATCAGTCGCTAGAATCTGATGGCAGTAAGGAAAATCAGAGCCCCGTTTGGCTGCAATCCCCTGTTTCTTTCAAATCCACTGCGTCTATCGTGAAGCCGCCTCTTCGTTGCAAGAATGTTTTTGGAAACTCCAAAGAACAGCCTCTGAAGGGTAGTTTTATTGAGCCAGCGTCAGCGAAACTTAAGAATGGTGCTGGGAAAGAAGAAGAGAAAAAGCGTGATGAGAAAAAGATTGATATGGAGATCGAAGAGGTCGAGAAGGAGATCTCTCGTTTGTCATCGAAGCTTGAATCCCTTCGTCTTGAAAAGGCTGAATTGACTGCGAGGAGTATTGCGATGAGAGGAAGGATGGTGCCTGCTAAATTCATGGAGCCAAAACAAAGCATCAAGAATTTGGAGATGGGGAAGAAGATGGAAGATCCTCTGTTTTCAAGTGCTAAAGGAATATTGAATCGAAGGGGAGTGAGTTTAGGTCCAGCGGAGATATTTTCTGCAGCGAAAGCAAGGCAATTAACTAAGCAGGATACCGTTACCCCTGTTCAGTCAATACAGAGTCGCAGAAAATCCTGTTTCTTTAAGCTTGAAGGCATTGATGAAGGGAAGGTCACAAGAGAGAGGGGCAAGAGCTTGAGTCTTAGCCCTAAATCACGTAAAACTGTTTCCAAGGTTCATGCTCCTAAGCCGGCAGCAACCACCGTAGGGTCTAAAAGGGCTGTGAAGAAAGAAGATGGGTTTCTTGCTACAATTCAGCCAAAAAGACTCTTCAAAGATGGAGAGAAATCAGTAACAGCGAAGAAACCAATGAAACCCGGAAGGATTGTAGCAAGCCGTTACAATCAGATTCCCAACCAAAGCAATGGGAATTCAACTGTGAATGAGGCTCGAAAGAGGTCTTTACCAGAAAATGATAAGGAAGAGAGTAACAGGCATGATAAGAGGCGTGTTTCCGATGAACGGATAGTCGATTCAAGCAAGAATCAGAAGAGTGAGAGCAGAGTGAAGAAGAAGTGGGAAATTCCTAGTGAAGTGATAGTTTTCAAGGGTGCAACTGAGGAAGAATCTCCTCAGTCAATTAGTAAGATCAATAATGTTCTGCCCAAGATTAGGACTCTTAGAAATTTGATTGATGAAAGTCCTCGTGATTCAGGTCCAGCAAAAAGAGTGGCTGAACTGATGGGAAGGAAATCATATTTCTGTACCGAGGAGGAAGCAGAGGACTCTGTTTTTCAGGCTCTGAGTTTTGCAGAAGGGGATGAAGAGGAAGATTAATTCATTTCTTAATTTCCCTGTTTGATTCTCATTACCTATGGAAATTGGGGTTTTGGGGTGTGAACCATAACTCTTGTTATGGATTAAGAATGGTTTTATGTTAGCCTGGTTCATATATCTAAGTGTCTGATTAAGCTTTTACTGTCACTTGCTACTATATATATATGCAATAAGAAGATGAGCTTTTCCTCTTGCTTTTGGGTGAAAGATTATGTTTTTCATCTCTTTGTAACAATAGTTGATAGATAAAAGTAAATAGAATAATAATTCTTTTTCATAATATCAGTTGGGTATTATATAAATTCAAGGATTCTGCACCAATTTCAGGAATGGTTGCAATGGCTTCATTGCTAAACATACGCATGATTTATGTTTTCTCAGAAGTCTGAAGGAACTAGGGGTTTCACTTTTGCCTCACTGTCTTTCTATTCAAGTACAGATAGCATATATATATATCTAATAATGGTATGATTTCCTGTCCCACAACAACTACTGAGTGAGTAAATCAAAGACTAATTGGCTCTTGTCAATAGTTACAAAAGAAAATTTGTTATGCTAGACGCTAATGAATGTTTGCTGCTCATTTATCCCAAAAAAAAAAAAAAGAAGAAGAATGTTTGCTGCTCTCTCTTTCACTAGCCTTTTGCCTAAAACTGGTTAATTTTTTACTCAAATGAAGCAAATGGAGGTTCATTTGCTGAAAAAAATTGTGATTTTTGATAAATCAATTGGCTATAATCATATTGGCATTGGTTCATAGGATATATGTTGTCACCTGCACTCCATTCCATAGTCAAAAGGGTCTGAAAAGTTGCCATAAACAACATTGATGGAGAGGAAGGGAAAATGATGTTCTATTTTGAAATACTAGGACTAGAAAACTACAATCATACTTTGTTATGGAATATAAAGGAACATGTATGTCTTTGTATGCTGATACTGATGATTATGTTGTGGAGCCATTGTCACTATGAAAGGACATTAGTAGCTTAGTTGTATTGAGATTCAGAAGTGAGTCTTTGAAGTTGTCACTTGTCACTGATCTATCCAAGACACCTATTTTGTCCCCAAAACTTGAAAATTTCAGAGGTTTTTTGCTTTGCCATGCCATCATTTGTATGACCCTGCCATATGACTGTCTGCAAAATTTGCAAACCAACATTTGTTTGAAAATTTGTTTAAGATTTAACAGCCAAGATGAAATATGAAAGTTTTAATTCTATTCAACAACAAGAAAGTCAATCAGGAGATGGCACATCGTTACCATTAAGCTTGTCCAAAAGGTACATGCCTAACTAATATCACAAGTTGACAACAAGATGTTTTATTTTCTTTCAATTATAATTTTATCGGATAAATTTCCAAATAAAAAAGATTTTATTCAAAGGGTTTTTAATTCTTTTTTTGGGTGAAAAAAGGGTTTTTAATTCATATATATCTAAAATCTAAAACAATAATAAGAAAATAAAGTAAAAAAATGAAAATAAAAATCTTCATTGCCTTTCACCAAAAAAAAAAATCTTCATTGCCCAAAAAGGAAAAAAAAAAAGAAAGAAAGAAAGAAAGAAAATACCCCTCTCGAAAAGAGAAAGAAAATTTTAAAGGGGAAAAAATAAAAGGAAAAACGGAAAAACCAAACTGTCCAGTAGCCTCCTAAAATATGTTGTTTAACTTGGCGCTGTCGCCCAGAACTAAAACCCTGCGACTTGTGTCTGCCCACCGGCCAATGTTAAACCCTAACATGTTCAAACCTCGATAACGCCTCAGAACCCTGGAACCTCAATTTCCCTTTCTCCAAAAGCCAAACCCAAAGAGAAACTGATAATATTAATAAATTTTATGGATTCCTTTTGAAATTTCAACATTTCAATGGTAACTGTTTCAAGGGGCTTCAAGCTTTTCCTTCGATGCAGATGCACTTTCAATTACAATTTCAGTTCAATTCGAGGTTTGGGTAACCGTGTGGCGATCGGATATTATCCTCACGATGTAAGTCAATGGTCATTTCCTTTTTTTTTTTTCAGCAAAATATAATCGCTTTTACTTTTGGGTAGAAATTGTACGTAACGCAGAAATTGGATTAAAAAAAAAAAACAGAAGTGCTAGGAAGCTGCTTTGCTACCAATTTAATTGTTATTACTACTTGTTTTAAGCGGTGGGTTGAGTTGAAATGTGGTTTGGATTGATTGATTTCTTATTGTTGAGTATTATTTAGCATTTAATTGATGGCAATGCTTCTAATCCCAGACGTATATCAAATCCATCTTAGTTGGATTCCATTGCGTTAGCCCCATTGTAAGAGAAACTGTTGGAAATTATAACTCGCTTGCAACTCAGGCTGCTCCAGATGAAGAGGAAGTGGCAGATAAAGTGTTGAATCAAATTCTTGCTACCTATGAAAATTCACCAAAGTCGAGCAGGGAGACTTGTAATGCTTATGTTCATAAGCTGTGCAAAGCTGGAAATCTTTCTATGGCTCATAGATTACTACAATTGTTGAGAGATAAAGATATCTTCATCCCCAATGCATATGATACCCTTTTGGCGGCCGCTGCTGAAAGAAATGATTTTGACCTTTCCTTTCAGATATTCAAAGATTTATTGGTGTTTCATAGACCCTTGAGCTCAAGTTGTTATCTTAACCTTGCAAGGTCTTTAGCTAATAATAATGACTGTACAGCATTGATTAGATATGTCAAACAGCTAGCAGATTTAGCTTTCCCAAGTAGCACCACAGTTTTAAACCGAATCATCTTTGCTTTTTCTAAATGTGGGCAGATAGAAAAGGCTCTTTTGATATTCAATGAAATTAGGAGTTTTGGATGTGAGCCTGATGTGATAACCTATAATACTATTTTGGATATCTTAGGTCGTGCTGGTCAGTTGGATAAAATGGTCCATGTATTTGCCTCTATGAAGGAAGCTGGCTTTATTCCAGATTTCATCACTTACAATACTTTATTGAACAGCTTGAGGAAGGTTGGGAGGTTAGATATGTGCTTATTGGTATTCAGAGAAATGAGAGATAATGGAATTGAACCAGATTTGCTTACTTATCAAGCAATGATTGAGACTTTTGGCCGATCAGGGAACACTAATGAGGCATTAAGACTCTTCAGTGAGATGAAGCAGAGGCAGATCCGTCCATCAATACACACATATCGATCTCTAATCAACAATTTGAAAAAAGCAGGGAAGTTGGATTTGGCAAATTCATTGTTGGAGGAGATGAATTCATCCTCCCCTTCAGATTTAGCTGGTCCAGAGGATTTTAAACGAAAATGCAGGTAGTAATGTACTTAATGCGAGGGATTGAAGCTCTAAAAGAAAATTTTTAATGTCATTTGGAGTACTTGAGTTTGGCTCAAATCAAGAATAGGGATGTTATGGACATCCTGTCATGCATTGCTACTATTGGTATGTATATTCTTTCTATCCACCTTCTTCTTCACCATTTTTGTCTAAATGATTTGCAGTTATCAGAATACGTTCATATATGTAGCATGCTTGTGGATTTGTAATGCGTGTAATGTGTGATTTATGTTAGATAATTTATGAATGCAATTGTCCTGCAAAATTTTTGTTTTCAGTGCATTACTGACTGCCATAATACGTCTTCAGTTAGTTTAATAAAATGTTTTTTCCCCTTATAGGTTTTCTTGGCATGAGAATGTAAGCAGGCTGAGCCAACCATGGAAAATATGTGGTGCAAATTGGTTGACTGGATTGTGCATTAAGCATGGCATGGCATCTGTACAAATTGAAATACAAAATTAGTTGTCAATTCATCAATTGCCAACATGCTTCAAATTCATGGAAAAGGAGGACCAGCCATTGTGCCATAATCATATTCGATTTCTGAGTAGTTGCTTGTCAGTTGTCACCGTTACCTCTGCTGCTATGCTATAGCTCAAACAAACGTACTTTGGATTTTGAATACAAGTTAAGGTATTTGTATTATTATCTGTCTCAAACATGTGCCCTCCCTATTTGTATCCAGTGAGCTAAGTGTTTGTGACTCACATCTAACCCATTCATGAAACAAAGAGGAGTCATCTAAAGAGAGACTCAGTTTGTAACATTAACATTTTTTTGAGATGATATAGTGTAATAAATAAGAATGCATAGGATCCTTACTCTTTCTCCAGTTCTTGAAATTTATGTTTTCTCCCTTGCAAGGGTATCCAGCATGAGATAGTAAAAAATGTGCGGCTATTGCCTATTGGCTTATTGGAAACAGCAATATGAAACACTTGTAATGTGCTTATAAATTTACTAGAAAGGTAAAGAGATAAAGGTATGCATCACAGCAAGGCTCAGAGCCAAAACAGAACAAAAACTAAAATTTGATCATCTCAGAAATTAATGAATCTAAATTCTAGTATTCCAGTATCTAAAACCGAAAAAGATTCATCAAAATTTGCTATCTAGGAAAGATTAAAAATGGGTAGCATGCTGTCTCAGATTCGACTGGTGTCCCTTCCAAATACGAACCGTCTGAACCAGTCAGATACCACCAGCATCCTCGTACGCCAACTGACTAGCTTGCTGCAAATTTATGAAAGAACCATAAGAGATTTGATGATGAACCAAGTAATAACAATTAATAAGATACGAAAACTGACATAAAAAATGTACCTTGCATAAACTGAATACCAAAGCCACTGAGTGCTATGACCAATTGAAACCCAGTCTCCTGGAAGTTGAGCTGCAGTTTGTTCTCCTCCTAGTGGAGCAAATTGCCCAAAATGTTTATACCTGAAAAATTTCAACAGAAGTTCAATGCCTAAACTGACTTGAAAGAAGTAGCTGGAAGTTCAATATGTTCATAATTTCATGCCTATAGAAACATTGGTAAGTTCATGTATGTACCTGAAGGGATGAAAACGGTGCTGGCCTCCGGTTCTAAACCTGCGAGGACCTTCAGGGTATTTTTCGCACTTCTCCATACGGTTGAAACATTTAGCCAGGTACTCACCTTGTTGAGCAGCCACCTGCATTTTTTTATTTTTTTTTGTAACCAAGATTGACATCACATGGTCTGGGAAATTAAGGAAAAATGCAGTTCCAAGTTCCAACTATATTACCTGAGCTGTTGCAGGAAGATTTTTCATCTGAGAATCCACTTGAGAAAGAGCTTCCTTAAATTTTTCGATATCAATTTCTCCTTGGTATTTATCTAGTAAAGCAACCATGTTTTTCACTTTGCTCTTCTTCAAATATAGCTCCACTTGAGGATACCTCTCTGTGATGTCTCCTATAACTTTCTTGAACTCTTGTTTGTTCAAGTAATTGCCATCCGTTTTCGCCTGGCTGAAAATAGCTGATATATCCTCCTGATACATTGCCAACAACAACCAAATTAACAAACTTTTTCAGCAGATCATTTCCTTATAACCACAAGTAATTATATTTCTAAATTTCATGGTCAAGTTGAGAAAATAAAGCCAAATGAACAACAGGCTAGTCATGTAGACATAAATTTACCATGACTTTGCGTTGATTAATGGTGGCACAATCACCCAGAGCATATACACTATCACATCCTTCAACTCTCAGCCATTCATCTGTTGCTAAAACACGCCTGCTACCCTGCAGTCAGCAAGATTATATTTGAATCATCTTCATAAAATTAGAAAATTTGTAACTAATTAAATTGAGTTTAAGTAAAACATATATATATAGTAGCATTATCTAAACCTGTCCAATTTGCTTCATGAAGTCCAATACGACAGGACGAGGAGCAATACCAGTCGACCAGACAACCAACCCATATGGAATAGTACTAGAATTGCCAGTTACTCTGTCTTTAGTTGAAACATCCTTCTCAGACACTTGTGTGACCATTGACCCTGTCTTCAAATCAATACCATCTCTTTGGAACTTTTTTTCAGCAAATTGAGTAATCCTTTTGTCATACCTGCCAAACATTATCAAAAACATGATTACATTCCAAAAGGCTAATGCTTGAGTAGAGTAGAAAACAGGACATGAATTAATGATTTTTATTACATGTTTAGGATGTGATCACCGGCTTCAACAAGGGTAATCTTGGCAAGATTGTTGACAGAAGGATATAGTTTAGCTATATCCTGAGCTACAATGTCATGAAGTTCTGCAGCAAACTCGACACCAACTGGACCGCCCCCAACGACAACAAAATGCAAGATCCTCTTCCTCTCTTCATCACTAACACTAGGAAGACTTGCCTTTTCAAAACAATCGATCACTGTGTTTCGCAGCTTCTGAGCATCTTCCACTTCCTACATGACAAAACAGTTTTAGAACAGCTTCCAATGAAGATGCAAACCAGAATTCTGAAAGAACTTCTCTGTACCTTGAGAAAGTGTGCATGTTCTTTAACACCAGGAGTATTAAATGTGTTAACTTGAGCTCCCACAGCTAAAATCAAGATGTCATAATCCATGGTGAAGTCTTCTGTGCCTCCTAAACTGGTAGGCTTGCAATGAATCATCTTCTTGCTTGGGTCGATCTTTGTACATTCAGCTTCCGTGAAGTCAATTTTGTAACCTCTCTGCCATTATCATATCAGAAATTTAAAAAGAATCAATATCAGCAAAAAATAAAATTTACTTTGATATATCTCTCAATGGCAATAAGTCAATAACACATATATATAACCTTCGTCACGATGTTGCGAATAGGCTCAACAATGCTGCGGGCTTCTACAGTTCCATTGGTGACACTGGGTAACAGAGGAGTGAATGCAAAATAATTGCGGGGTGAAACCACTCGAACTTCGTACGACTCACTTTTCAAGGTTTTTAAGAAACTGGTGGCGGCCCAACCAGTTCCGACCACCACCACCTTCTTTTTCTTCCGATCAGGCTGACTAGCATCGGTAAGCAGTCTTTGAAATGGTCTAAATTCATAAAAGGCCAGCAGGCCACTGCCACTGCAATATTCGAAGAACACAAGTCCACATTAATAGTGAAAAACTTCAAATACAGAAACCAAGTTCAACTTTTTCCAACAAAGTTCTTAATTTTTCGTTTAGAAATATCAACGAACAAAGAACAAACGAACAAACGTGTCAGAGCATCAGAAAAGCTTCCCTTTATCAATTTTATATGTACATAAACATAATACATGTAATCTTTCAGAAAATCAAAACAAAGCATAAATATCCAACAACTGCAAACAAAAGGGAAGACATAGAAAAAAATAAGAAAGCTAAATGGAAGTCTCTGTTTTTAATAGAAATAGAATACCCGACGGAAGTGACGGCAAGAAGCTTAACCAATGAAGGGTAGGCATGAAACAGCCTCGTGGCTCTTTCGTAGAACGTGTAGCCGCTCATGGTGTTGTTACTGCGCAAAGAAAAACCCTAGCTACTTTTCTCTTTTAACTTTTTTCTTTCTTTTGGAAGAAGCAAAAGAGAGAGAGAATGAAAGTTTATATATAGAGAGAAAACTGGAGAATCTGTTCATGAAGATGGAAAGTGTATCAGACATCAGTTTCTTCTGCATCACGTATGGAAACTTATAAACAGTAGCGAGAGTTCAGGAATAAATAACTGTCACGTATACAATTTTGAGCAAATTTTTTTGTAACTTCTTAAAACCTGAAGGTTATACAGCACGTGTTATTTTTCCAAAGACAAAGATCTCCATTTTATTAGGAGTTTTGACAGATGCCATAATGACTGAACCACTTAGGAACGCAATTTTTGGGAAACCATCTGATCGAATTTGGACGGCGCTCAATTCTGATACTTATGGTTCTTTTTTTTGGGTTAAAATGCTTATGCTTCTTTAATTACAATGCTTTTTGCTTAAAAGCCATATATCAATTAATTATGGCCTATGATCTTGGGATTTAGGCAAATTTTCCTTCTTATGAGTTATGACTTTCTTGGAAAGCCAGAAGTGTAAGTTCCCTTGATTGTGTAGGCAATTGCAAAACTATGTGCATAGGCATTATAGCTTCCTTCTTTTTCTTTTTCTTTTTTCCTTTTTGAACGCACAGTAATTGAAATTAATCAAAAAAATAGTTTGCTCAAAGATTTCTCACCATACATAAGGAGATTAAAGTATAAGTAGAGACTAAAACCACTAACAGTAGCATAGCCTATTGGTAAAATATTGGACTCTCAATTTCAGTGACCCGAATTCAAACTCTGATAATGTAATTATACTAATTGTAATAGTGATATATATATGTCAGATGCAGTTTCAAAAAGTAAAACAACAGTGATTAGACAACCGATGAATTAGTGAGTCGGAGTCGAACTTATTTACAAGGTTCTGGTCGGAGTTGCTGCCTCAAATACGGCTTGAATCTCTTCCAAAAATGAATCTTCGAGTCCAATCGGATACCACCAACACCCTTGTACGCCAGCTCACTTGTTTGCTGATCAATAGTATTTGAGCAAAATTATGACAAAATCTACTTACCAAAATGCAGATTAATTAAAACACCAGGGAAGTAAGCAATCACCTTGCATATACAGAATACCAGAGCCATTGTGTGCTATGACCCATAGAAACCCAGTCTCCAGGCAGTTCAGCAGCTGCTTGCTCCCCTCCTAGCGGAGCAAATTGCCCTAAATGCTTGTATCTTGTAGTTGCAAACATAATCAAAAAATTAGAAAGCTAAAGAGAAGAAAATCTATACAGTAAGCATAATTAACTCATTCACTTGTGGCTCAGCACTTGTGAGCTCGCATAAAATTCACATAGCAGACCTACCATGGAGCCCTGATGGAGATCAATTTGAAGAAAAATTTTCTAAACTCATTTTATTTGCATAATAAGTAGCTTTGGACAAATTTTATCAGCTGGTCTTAAAAGATTTAGCAGTATATACATTGTCTTCATACTAAACATGACAGCCTAGCTATCATACTCCAACTAACTTGGAATTAAAAACAGCTTATTATGCTGCGATATGTATATAAAATGCATAGCAATCCAGTCTGAAATATTTGAGAAACATTCATGAGACAGAAATGGAAAAATTGGATAGAAAAGAATATCCAGAATACATCATCATATATCACTCAAGTTACCTGCTGACGAGTACACTGATCAAGGCCATTATGATTTATGACCCAGTAACAGACTAATGTTAATGTGATCAAAGTAAAGGGCCAATAACAGCTAATAATTCGTTAGTACTTTTGTCAACAAAAAAATTATTTCGTTCAAGAAATATGAAATTATATGAATGCACTCATATAATGGAAATATGCACTTTATGTAAATTCTTGTACAGATTACAACTAATTGTACATACTCAAAAGGGCGGAACTGATGGCGACCAGATCCTCTGAATCGCCGTGGGCCTTCAGGATTAGCTTCACACTGCTGCCTGCGATTGAAGCATTTAGAAAGATATGCACCTTGTTGTGCCGCAACCTGTATTAAAAACAATGAAAGCATGTAGCCCATGAAACCACCCATTAACAATAGAAACCATTAATCCAAGTTAAACCTAGTCCAAATATATATCAAAGACAAAATACCTGCGCAGTTGCAGGCAGATTCTTTGTTTGTGAATCCACATGAGAAAGGGCTGACTTAAACCCTTCAATGTCCACTTCAGTTCTATCATTACCCTCCGGATCTTTCAACAGATCTGTTACATCTCTCAGGTGCTTGCTCTTCAAATAGTGTTCCACTTGAGGATACCTTTCAAGGACATCATCTATAACATCTTGAAATTCTTTGATAGTTAAGGTGCCAGAATTATCTTTGTCTGCAGCCTTAAATATGGTATCAATATCTTCCTGAAAAAATAAAGTGGCAAATTACAAATTAAAAATAAGATTACTGGAAGATGCACACACAAATAATATGGAATAATAAGCATTTCAAGCCCCCACCACTTGCATAAAGGACTAATGGTACATTTGCTAAGAAGAATTTCTGTAAGTACCGAGTAGAAGCACCATATTTTTCAACATTTTTACACTCTTGAATGGTAGGTATTCAATCAATCACTTCAAAGCCCAGTAACACAGAGCATTAATCAGCTGCTATTTAGCTTAGGAACAACCTCATATATATCATAAAATTTGATGATCTGAGTTTGACAGTTCAGCTTATTTGTCTTCACTACAACATCATTGTTACACTGTAAACATGTACCACATGTCAGTTTCGTCAGGCATATTAGCACATGCTCAATTTCCTCATGTACAAAGTTAAAATTTCTTTGTCATCAAACATATGGAATGAACAACAAGATGCAATTGAATTCAAACAAAAAGTTGCCCAATCTGATCATTTATGTAATAAACCAGAAGATAAATTCAAACGGTCAAAGGACACATACCATGATTTTACGTTGATCTATAGTAGCGCAATCACCAAGGGCATACACATCTTCACATCCTTTTACCTTCAACCATTCGTTTGTTGCTAGGATGCGTCTTTTACCCTGAATTTTCCAATTTAATCATAAGTGACTAGTACAAGGTAATCAACAATCTCAAACACCTTCTACAGGCAAGAATATAAGAGCTATGCTGATCTGAAAATAACATACAATCCTTGGAACCTAAGTGCTAGAG
Source organism: Corchorus olitorius (assembly GCA_001974825.2). Lineage (NCBI taxonomy): Eukaryota > Viridiplantae > Streptophyta > Magnoliopsida > Malvales > Malvaceae > Corchorus > Corchorus olitorius. Next base: position 30,380 of record AWUE01015252.1, read on the forward strand.
ATTGCAGATATAATCATCATAGAGAGTTAAACCTTCATATCAAAATCAATACAATCACATAAACTAACCTGCCCAATTTGCTCCATGAAGTCTTTTACAACAGGGCGAGTCCCAACACCAGTAGACCAAACAACCAATCCATGGGGCACAGAACAAATCTCTCCGGTAGATTTAAGCTTCATAGTAATTTCCTTATCAGAAACACTGATAACCCGACATCCAGTTTGAACTTCAATACCATCCCTGCCAAATTTCTGCTCTGCAAAAGAACTAATTCGTTCATCAAACCTGCAGAGATAGAAGGTAAAATCTTTTAAGTTCTTATACACTGCATTGAAATCTGTATGCAACAATGCAAGTAATTTGCTAGGAACATAAATGAAGATGGAAGTCTAACATGTTTAAATAAAGAATATGACTAAGAATAAGAATATTCATCATACTATATTTCATACTGCAGTCAAAGTAAAAGAAATGGTGAAAGACAAATGGTTCTAAAGAATAAATGGAAGAGAATAGTGGAGTGCAGTCACTGAAATTCAAAACATACACACACACACAATATATATATATATATCCCTTACGTGTTCAAAATATGGTCCCCAGATTGAATCACTGTTATTTTCACTAGATCTTTCACTGTAGGATATAAGTTGACCAAATCCTCCTTAACATAGTCATGCAACTCTGCTGCAAACTCTACACCAGTTGGACCTCCTCCAACAATTACAAAATGAAGATTTATCCTTTGCTCTTCTTCACTTAGTCCAGGAATGACAGCCTTTTCAAAACAGTCACTAACACTCCTACGTATCTTCTGTGCATCCTCTACATCCTGCATGCAATTTTACAGTTCTCCACAAGTTTAAAGAATTTTCCGGAAAATGACTGGTAATAGATATATAATGACATTCAAAAATTTCAAGAGGGAGCCTGTTAAGAATAAATTAATTTAAGGAAGAGCTCTGAGCTCTGGAATGTTAACAAAGATCCAATCTACTACCATATGTATGATCTATATATGATTAAGAAATTACTCCACCTTCAGAAAATGGCAATTCTCCAGAACACCAGGGGTGTTAAATGTATTTACTTGTGCTCCAACTGCAATAACCAGATAGTCATATTCCAAAGAGAATTCTTCATTTCCCACCAAGTTGTTAATAACAGAACGACACAGAACTTTCTTGTTTGCAGCATCTATCTTGATACAGTCTGCTTCACAAAACTGTATTTCTCTATTTCTCTGTCAACAACAAAGTTGATTTTCAATAGCATATCTATTTTCTTACAATTGTTCCAATAAAAATAAATAACATGCCAATAATAACCCCTCAGGGATATCATAATGAGGCCACAGAAACACAAGAAAGTAAATGGGGTTAAACTGTTTAGTATATCTGCCATGTGTGGAGTATTGGAAACATCATACTGACTAGAAGAATTTAAAACAAAAATGAAACTGTGTGCCTTCAACACTAAAAAGACTATGGAAGTAAAAAAGCGTCAAAATTTTGCAATTTAAAGAATAAGGTAAAAGAAAAAGCCCACACACCCCAACTCAGTAATTCCAAACTATTCCAAACATTCAGGCCTGTACCAAAGAAAAATAAAAGGGAAATTAAAAAAAAAAAGGAAACAAAAAATTTTCCATTGTTTTCCAATAACATCTCTCACCTTGACCATAGAATGCATAAGCTATGTAAAATATCCATTTTAGCATGTGAATGTATGTGTGTGTGTATAGCTGCATATACAGACAATTATATCATTTAGCACCATCAAAAAAATGTAAGATAAGAGGAAAACGATTTGCGGCAGCTGGAATTTCTGCTCATCTACCTTCTTTATAATGTTCCGAACAGGCTCTACAATGCTTCGTGCTTCAACAGTTCCACAGGTGACACTGGGCAATAATGGGGTGAATGCAAAATAATTTCGGGGTGAAACAACCTTAACATCATATGCTGAAACATCAAGATCTTTAAGGAAACTGATACCAGCCCATCCTGTTCCGAGAACCACCACTCTCTTTTTCTTGCAGTCATTTTCATTAACTTCAACACTGGTTTTGCTAACGTCCACTTGCGAATCTGAGTAGGCTACAAGACCCCCACTACTGCACTAGGTCAGGAATGTTGAATCAGCTCTCTTTATATTTAACCATAGATACTAATATTGCTAGTAGTGGAAAACAGTTCAACAGGTAAAAGAACATCATTTTTCATCATTTAGTAATTGAAAAGATAGTAGTTATCAAATAAATGCATTTTAAAGCACTTAAATTTCCCATCATGATCAATAACCATAAAGGGAAAGGAAAGATTGTATGACTATGATCACTTGATCCGGTTTCAAATTAACAAGTAAACAACAAATAAATCAAACAGTGAAAATGAAGGGGAAAAGAAACCTCAGCTCCACTAAACCAAGCTTAAAATCTAAAATTCTGGTAAATTGAAAACCTAAACATTAACAGTTTCTATGTCCAAAAAATAAATAGAATCAGCTTTTATCTACTTTGATTTGATATAACAGCAAAAAACCCCGATCTATACTAAAGCAATAAGAGTTGAAGAAGTCAAAGTTTAAGCTTTGACTTTAATGTCTTCAATGTACAAACAACAAAAAAAAAAAATCCAATTCTCAGTTTTCACTATTCCCGTAGAATGGCAGCAATGTAAGAGATGCCCAAAGAATTATTTTAAAATAAATAAATAAATAAATATGAAAACAGGAGAAGGGTGTTATCCTAGAACAGAGAAAAAAAAGAGGAACCTGAGAGTGAGAGTGCCGATAACCAGAAGCTTAGAGGAAGCAGGGTAGCCATTGAAGGCCCTTGAAGCTTTGCTGAAGAAAGAGAATATTGTCATTTTAACGAAATAAGGAGAATTTTTCAGAAGGTTTTCAAGGCTAAAAAAGAAGAGAACTCAGAACTGGGGATGGAAGTGTAATCAGAGAAAACTTTGAATTTTAATCAGGTGATTATAAAGAGAAAACGAGTCATAATTAATTGCTCAATTTGCTCATCATTAGCCTTTTGGTTTGGGACTTAAAAGTTGTCTTTACACGTGGTCTTTTTTAAAGATATGATATTTCTATGTGATGCTCGGATCTAAAATTACTGTACGCTTTTCGTTACTACCTAAAAGGCTAAAAGTACTAGATTTCTTAAGGATTTGAATTTACTTGTGTAGTACTAAACATATTTTTCTGACTAAAACATAAAGTAAGACCTCCACGTTTCTGATATAAAAAAATAAATAAAAAAACCTCCACCTTTCTGGAATTAATTAAAAAATGAAAAAGAAGTTTTTTTTTTTTTAGATGAGAGTCAACTTTATTGTAGATTGATTTACTAATATTATTCTTTTCTTGAGCATAAACTTTCGAGGTGATTACAAACATACATTCCTATTCAGCTCCTAAGACACCAGTGTACTTAACTAAATCATGTGCCAACATATTAATCTTCCTTAAAACTAAAAGTCTCCTTTCTTCCTTAGAGGTGGGATCAATTTACACTCGGTGTAAAATTTGTTTTACACCTTTTTCTAACTTCATCTAGAATTAATATTTTTAAAAATCAACCGTAAGATTTAATACTCTTATTAAATGGATCATGGACGTAAAATTTCAAGTCGATCCGATATCTTTATCATATCGATCGAAACTCCAACATTTTTCAATATTTGCAATATATATTTAACGGTGGAAAATATTATGCATCAAACATATAGTTAAATATCTTCAATTAACTTGAGATTTGACATACATGATTTATGTGATATAATAATTTAAGATCTAACGGTCGTATTAAATAAATTTAAATTCTACAAAAAATATAAAAGAGCAAAAAAAAAAGGTGTAACTTACACCAGGTGTAAGTTGATCACTCTTTTTTTTTTTTATAGTGCTTTTGTTTTCTTTTTAAAAGGTAAAAAGATACAGAACTTTTATTACAGCATGTTTAGTTCGCATGTGCTCTAATTTAGTTACAGCTCAATTTAGCGCTTTTTCTTATTCAACTGTTTGGTTCAAAATTTGCGATTTTCAATGCAGGGATAATACAAGTGCACCCTGAACTGCAATTCGGAGCTTCCCCATCCAATTTGCAATTCGATGATATGGGGAATTGATTTTTTTACCTTTTTGACAATTTTAACCTTTTTTTTTTTACTAAATAGCCCTTTTGCCCCCTGAACTTTCCAAATGTAAGCCAGTTTGCCCCCTAAACTAATAATTGTTCCACATTGCCCCATGAATTTTCAAAATCAAGCCAAATTGCCCCTTACCGTCAACGCCGTTAGTCACGTGACGGCACGTGACTAACGGTTCCGTCTGGGCGTTAGTTTTATGCTGATATGGCTTTGTTTAGCTGACGTGGAAATGCCACGTCAGCTTAGGTAGGTCCCATGTCCGACCCATGGGTGGGAAAAAGCCCGTCCAACATAAAAAAAAGAAGAAAAAAAGCAAAAAAAAAATGGAAAAGGAAAAAGAAAAGAAAATAAAAGAAGATCTAACCCTATTTTTTTCATTCAGCATTCTTATTTTTCTCCTCTTCTCCTTTCTACTTTTCTTAGATTCCCTCCCTCTTTTGAGTTTGATGGGTTCTTCAAGAGTTGAGTCTTCTTCCCAATTGAAGTGTAATTCGAATGGAGAGGTTCTTTGTTACTGCAAGCAACTCTCTCCAATTTCAATGCTTGGACAAAAGAGAACACCGGTAGAAGGTTCTATGGTTGCAGTAGATCCAAGGTGAGTTTTGAGTTTTTGGGTTTAGTTTGTTCGAAATTAGGGGTAACCGGTTTGGGTTAGTGTAATAATTGTTTTTCTTCTTCTATTTTTGGGTTTGATAGGAAGGTGGGTGTAAGTTCTTAGATTGGTATGAAGAGCCACTGCCTAAGAGAGTTGGGGACATGCTTTTTGCTCTCCGAGAGAAAAAAAATAAAGCTTGGTAAAGAAAATCAAAGGCTAAAAAGGCAGCTCTGGAATGTTGGAATAAAAGATGTGAATGATGGTGATTATGCTGGTGGAAGCACATCAACTGGGGTGGTTGGCAGTAATGTTGTTGCAGATGAAGCAACTGGAAAGTATCATGGAGTCGAGCCTGAAGAAATAGAGAAAATCAAAATTGAAGTGGACCTTCTTAAAGAGGAAAATAGAAGACTAAAACATAAAGCATACTCAAACAAGAAGTCAAAAGAAATTTACAGGTTCTGCCTTTTTCTTTCTTGTGTAATAAATGGCTTTATTTTGTTGTTTTTGAAAAGCAAATCCAATGGGAATGGATTTATGTCACTGCCATAGTGCAAGTGTTTGTAATTCCTGTATTGGCATATCAATGAAACTATAAGTTTGGTAGCTTCAAGAAAGTGATAATATGACCAAGAAAGTGAAAATATAATATGTTGGACCAAATAATTGCTTCATTCATATGAATAACCTGTGAAACCAAAAAAACTATTTGGTAATCCAATACCTGCTACAATATTCAGATTTGTCCCAAAATGAGGTCATAAGTCTTGCTAAAAACTAGCATCTAATGTTAATGTTAACATTTACAGAAATCTTCCATCACCTAATGTTAACATTTCCAGAAATCTACTATCACCTAATTTTTACATTTGTAGAAATCTGCATTTCCAAAAAAAAAAGGCAGGTTGGTCATTTCTGCTTCTTAACCGATTCCTGAGTCCCAACTGGATCTGCATTTGATGTTTCCCCCTTTTAGTCCAACAGCAGCTCCTCTTGAAGAGTTCCCAAAATCAAAGGCATTCTACAAAAACACAAAAGTTGGATATTTCCACTTACTTATCACATAATTGAAATTGGACAATTAAAATGCCATAATTGTACTTACATAGAAGGTGGAGGTTCCATCTTTGTTGGGATACAATCCCATGCCTTTGGTTGACTTTTTCTTAAATCTCACTTCTGGTTGGTCCATTTTCTTTTTCCTTTCGCCTTGTCTGCTGCTGCAGATTGCATTGGTTGGGATTGAGCCTTGGACACTGCAATATTTTCTCTAATTTTGATATCAGGCAAAGCAGTTTGAGTTGATGTAGCCTTTGACACCCTCCTTGGTGGACCTTTGCTTGGTGCAGTGGCTTGTACAGGACCTTTGGTTGGTGCAATGGAGTTTGCAGGACCTTTGCTTGGTGCAGTGGCTTGTGCAGGACCTTTGGTTGCTTGATTTTGCTTCTTTCCAACATGAAAATAAGCATAAGAATTATAATCGACCAAGGACATATGCATTAGCATAAGAATATTCATGAGTACATACCCTAGTTTTTGGTGGATTTTTGCAGCCTCTCTTGTTATGTCCTTGCGCATGACAGTTGCCACAAGTAATGATAGTACCCTTCCTACCAGTCCCGGGTCTTAAATTTTTATCTTCAGGCCCCTTTCTCCTGTTATGCTTTGGTCTCCCAGGCTTTTGCCTTTCTGTCAATGGTGGCAGTAGTTTTTCCCTGTCAAGTTTTCTCCACTCATGGGACCCATTGATAGGATGCAGTGAGTACTGGTAGGCTCTCAGGTAGGTCTCCTTACTGTAACTTGGGTCTAGGAACTTATCTGGGTCACCTCCAGTTTTCCATATTGCAGAAATTGCATGGCAACATGGCATACCTGAAATCTACCAATATCTGCAGCTACAAGTCCTTCTATCCAACTTGACAATGTAGCTTTTGTTTCCTTGCTTGACTTCAGCCCCATTCGAACCATATGAAACCATCTTCCATTGCCTAGCATCCTTTTTTCTTGCATCAAACTTCTTTTTAATCAAAGGACCATAGTCCTGCTTCCATTTAGTACAGAAATTTCTTTTGGCTTCAATTCTCCTCATTGTTTGCTCTCTTATTTCTTCCAACATTGTAATAATACTCTTTCTTCTTGCATCCAAGAGTATTGAGTTGAAGCTCTCGCATATATTGTTGTCCACCATGTCACACTTGGCATGCTCTCCAAAAAAGGCCCTTGTCCATGCCCTGGGGTTCTTATCTTCCAACATCAACTCTTTGCCAACAGGCTCATTTTTGGCTATCAATGCATCAACTCGAGCTTGCCATTCTGGCTCAGACCCCGCCTTGACAATCCCCCAATAAGCTTGTTCATACTCCTTGTTCAAAGCTTTCCCACTCCAATTTGCATATACATGTCTTGCACAATTTCTGTGCTCACTCCTAGGGAGCTCTTCCGTAACTGCACGCTTCAAACCCTGACAGCACCCAAAGAGGTCAGTAAATAAATGCAAAATAAGAATTAATGACTAAGCAACACATAAAACTGATTTTTACCTTGCATTGGTCTAACATGATTGTGAAGTTAAAACCATCACAAACATCCAAGTCTTCCCTCAATAATGCAAGAAACCATGCCCATGTGTCTGTATCTTCAGTTTCCGCCACAACCCAGGCTAAAGGATACATCTGGTCATTTGCATCCTTCCCCACAACACTTAGAATCTGACATCTATATGGGCCCTTCAAGAAACAACCATCTACCCTAACAATGCTCCTACATCCCTCCTTCCAACCCTGTTTCAAAGCACTAAAACAACAATAAAACCTCCTGAAATGTGGAAGGGAGTCTTCTGTGATTCTCTTGACTTCCAACTTCACATTGCTTCCTGGGTTCTTCTCATATAATTCATTGGCATAATCCCACATCAAAGCAAATTGTTCCTTGTAGTTTCCAGCAATTGAATCTTTTATAAGTTTCTTTGCCCTAATACATGTTCTCATGCTTACCCTTACCTCAAAGCGTTCCTCTGCCATTTGTTGAATAGCTTTCAGTGTCATCTTAGGGTTGTCTCTAATTGTTCCATATAACTTCTCGGCAATTACTTTTGCTGTGACCATCTTGTTTGTGAAAGTTGGTGAGCATGCATGTTCATCTATAAATGTTTTGACCCGAAACCCTCTACACTGTGTGCAATCACTTGCCATAATTAGCCAAGGACAGTTGGGAGAAGAATTACACTTGACTCTAATCCTGTTTGGATCATTTTTGACATACTGGATTTCTTGGTGCTTTAATATAGACCACTTCCTTATTGCATCTCTAAACTATTGACATGATATAAAAACCATGTCCTGACAGAACTCAGGAACCTCAGACTTTGGATTATAGTGAATCCACTTGGATTTGTTCCAATGTATCTCGGCATGCTGCTCATCAGACCCACAATCCGATTTACTTTCAGAAAAAACACTCAAATTATCTGAAGACCCTAATTCTGATGGTGAAGACCAGTTTACCTCATCTTCATTCTCTGGAATTTGGGTTCGAGGGGGCAATGGGTCATGCTCATCACCAACAACCCCACCTTCATTTTCTACAGGCTCACTTGGCTCTTCAACAGCCTCATCTTCATTTTCTGAATCTTTCTTCCTACCTCTCTTTTTAAGTTTCCTAAACACCCTTCCAGCAGCTTTATGAGCTAACTCTCGACCTCTTTCCAATTCTTCATCCCCCTCCCCATCACTCAAACACTTGGTTCTCACGAGCAGAGATTTTTTAATTCCACGGACCAGAAATTGCTCTTCATTTTCATTAATTATTTCCACTGGAATTTGACCTACACCCTCACTTCCACCAGCACCATGAAGGTCTACATCTTCAACCTCCACATTAACACCATCACCTAACCCTGGATCTACATCTACATTAATACTTTCACCAGCAGCCCTAAATGCACCCTCTGCCCCACTCACATCATTTCCATTATTGCCCTCACCTTCCTCTAAATCAACAAAGTTACCCCCATCATTACCAAAATGCCCCTCACCTTCCTCTATATTAACAGAATTACGTAAACCATCAGAGCAACTTAAAAATAATGGAGGGTTTACTGGATCATCAACAATATCATGCTCTACATAGATGCTCATAAGCCTAACTTTATGCCACACACGAATCATCCTAAGCACAGACTTATCATCACACAAAAGTTGCATGGAATCATCAATTGAGTTACACATTGAATTATGGAAATAAACAGTTTCAACACTTTGATACTTTAATTGAGTTCCAATTAGTAGGGTAATTTCTTTCCAATTATATGTGTCTGGATCAGATCTACCCCTAAGTTTTTCCCCACCTTCATATCCAAGAAGAGGATCTCTTACAAACTTACCACCATGCCACACAATTAAGTAAAAGCTCACACCATCATCTTCATCAAGGTCAATTGTTTTCTGCATATAATGAAAATTTCTAATAAGGGCTCCTAAACTAAAATTTGTTCACTGTCTAATTTTGTAGGTTCTAATCCATGCTTTCAGTCCAGTATGCATCAACCCTTTTCAATTTTGTCTCATTAATCAAAACATTCAGTATTAAGCTAGACATACAAATTCAGTTTCAAACTTATTAAACTACAAGCAGACATTATGATCAATAACACAATTGCATTTCACTTAATTTATTAACAAAAAGCAAAAGCATAATGGCTATTAACAGAATTCTAAGATTGTAGCATAAATGGCAAGCCCAAAACGACACACTCTAGTACTTAAAACGGCACATCCACAAGCACAAAACACAGAACCACCAAATCAGCATAAATTTATTCAACTTTCACAGACAAGAAGACAAAAAGGGTCCACTGACAGCATTTTCTAAACATCAATCACCATAATCAACAATTTTAATTGTTTAACCGATACAATTAAACACAAAAAATGCATATTTAAACCCTAATTTGTCGACTTTAACACTAATCCCAAATTACCCAAACCCTAATCGACAGATTGTCAGAACGTACAGTAAAGAACCCAACTTTAAACCCTAAACAATGATTAATTAAAGTAATCTACAGTTTAAAACCCATTTACAGTCATAATCACTAATTAAAAAACCTAATCGCACAATATAAAGACTTCAAAACTAACCTTTTTAGTCGTTTTCATCCCATCTTTTCTTCTCTTTTCGTTTTCGAAATAAGCTGCCACGGAACCATCTTCTCTTTCACTTTTGTCACCGTCGTTTGCCATGGAATTAATTCGAATCGAATCGAATCGAATATTCAGCCTTTTTCTCTCTTATCCCCTCTCTTTTCCTTTCCCCCAAATCGATTTCTGATTTCCCTTTTAATTTTTAGCTTTTAGGTTAACTTTAATTTTTCTGTTTTCTTTTTCTTTTTTCCAATTTATTTTTTCCTTTTTTTTATGTTGGGCGGGCTTTTTCCCGCCCATGGGTCGGACATAGGACCTACCTAAGCTGACGTGGCATTTCCACGTCAGCTAAACAAAGCCATGTCAGCATAAAACTAAACGCCCAGACGGAACCGTTAGTCACGTGCCATCACGTGACTAACGGCGTTGACGGTAAGGGGCAATTTGGCTTGATTTTGAAAATTCAGGGGGCAATGTGGAACAATTATTAGTTTAGGGGGCAAACTGGCTTACATTTGGAAAGTTCAGGGGCAAAAGGGCTATTTAGTCTTTTTTTCTTTTTTTTGTTTGTCATTACAAGAGGGGGAAGGGGGAGAGTAGAGTTTGAACCCCTGCTCTTTGAATGAACTTTCAAGCCTCTTAACACTAGGCTAAAAGGTGAAATTCAACATTTTCTATTTTGGGTTTTGAGAATAAATAGCTTGATTTCTTCATTTTTTTAGAACGACAAGCTTCTTAACAAAAAAAAAAAAGGAACGGCCATCTTCTGATTTCCTCTTTCGATCTGATATTTTGAGTTTTCAGAACAAAGGATTTCTTTTTTCTTCCTCCTTCAAAACCATAAAAAGCAAGAATGGTTTCCTTCTAAACTGTAAATCTTTGTATTTTTTCTTCTTTTTCAAGGCCAAAACAGAAAATAATTTTTTTTTAAAAAAAAAAAAAACCCAAAACAGACAAAATCAATTGTTTCGTTCTCTTTCAGAAATCAGAAAGCAAGAATGGGGTTCAGATTTGCTTTTGGGTTAGTGTAGATCTAAAGTTGGAAATTTTTGATAAAACAGAGATTGTTTTCCGATGGAAGGGTGGTGTAGTTCTTAGCAATTTTAAGCTTAGACCGGCCTTTAAGAGGAAGAAAGGAGTCATTCGGTGGGCTTTGGGGATTTTCCGGCATTGATTCATGCTAGCCGGCAACGATGTCAAGGGTGATTGTCCGGGAGCAATGGTGGCTAAGGCGGCTACTAGGTTTTTTATTCAAGGTGATTTAGTGTTTCTATTTGTTTTGAAGGGCAAAATGGAGTTTTCAAATTTATTATTTGTATATTTCATCCTTTCAAATGCACTAAAGCAAACTATGTAATTATCAATTCTATTTCTTCAATTTTCAGTTCCATCTTAATGCAATTATCACTTAATTCCACCAAATTTCATTTCAGTGAACCAAATATGCTGTTAATGTTTTATCAATAGCAATACAACGTTGTAGCCTCAAATTAACCAACAACCACAATCCAAACCAACAACATACTAGCTTTCCCACAAACAAAAGACTCCTGGAAAAATACAAGTAGATCTACCTGTCACTTGAACTCTTCCAATCACATAATTCTAGAATATCAAATAAATAGCAGGCATCATAACAACCTTAACTTCACAAAAACGGAAAGAACCTCTCATAGCCAAAACACCAAAAGCAGACGAATAAATGAATAAACTTAACAACAAGAAAAATCACCTTAAGCAAGCGGTAAGATCGTTAGCTCTTGAAACTCCAGCTTTTGCTAAGCTATTAGCAACATCATTATGTTCTCTTGGAATTTTAGCAAATGACTACGATGATAGACTCCTCTTAAGCGTATCCAAATGGAAAGAGATGTTTCTCAGATTCCAAGGAACTTTTGAAGAAAAATAATGAGATTGTGGGAGTCACACCATTTAGACACAGAAAAAATAATGAAAGCCTCCTTTATTGCCATAAATTCTGTGAAATTGGAATCTGCAACACTAATTGATTTGGAGAAAACAACAAACGTATTGCCTTCCTCATCTCTAAGGACACCTCCAATTCCAGCAGCACCGGGTTTTCCTAAGACTGACCCGTCAACATTCAACTTTAATCTACTACGATGCGATTTACTCCGAGAACCATAATGATTCCTTTTCTTCAACACCAAAGGAACATAAGAGTTGTGGTTCTCTAATAAGGCTATCGATAGAAACTTGCATATCACGCCATTTTGCTTTGCACCACAATGCTAGTCTAATACGAATAATCTCAATAAGCTGCAACAAATCAAAGCCTTTATTATTGAAGACCATTTCATTGCGCAAAAGGCAAATTGACCAAATAACAACATAATATAACATTTTCCATGACTTTTTACTCTTCTTCTTTAGTTGTTACACAAGGGAGGAGGAGAGATTCACATTTTTTTTTTTTTACTTTTTTGTTTAATAAAGTTTTCAGATTAAGAGGACTCCTAGGGCCACACTTTAGTAAGAGTGTTTGTCTTGCCCTTGTGCAAGTTTTTCTCTTTTTTGTTTTTTCTTCCTTTGGCAGCTTAATTTATGTTTTCAATTGATCATTTTATTTTTCAACAATGGACCTTTTCATGTTTGAACGATTGGGAGGAAAAAGATAGAATCTTTATACAGCAACCTTAAGGTATTATGCATCTTTCTCTCTCCTTTTTGTCCTTTCTATATTTCTCTTTGCCTCCATTTCTCTCTTTTTCTCCAACCTTTCTTTCAGTCAGCTTCCCCTCCCTCTTCTCACTCCGCCTATGTCTCTTCTCGATAGCTCTGTTATTTTCTCTTTATTTTTTTCTGTCTAGAACCTTCTAAGCCAGCCCGTCTAACCCGTTTTTTACCCCCTAAATGTTAGCTGTCAATTGGACAAACACTTGTCAACCCATGACCCTTGAGGCATTGCTTTTGAATGAAAAGTTTTGAAGTTTTGATGTAACCAAAACAAAGGTTCCTTTTAGTAGGCTAAATGTTTAAATAAGAATCTATTATAGGGTCTAGTTTTTCAATTTGGTCAAATCGTTATCAATATTTTAATTTTGACTCAAATAAGAGTTTGATTTGATTAATAATAATTGAGAAATCGAAACATAACACTCTGAAGTTGTCCTTATTTAAGTTGAAATTAGAATGTTAAACTCTGATTCAATCAAATTTAAAAATTGGATTCTAAAATCAAGTATTTTTACAAAGATTAAGATATTTGATGCAAGGGGTATGAGGGGATGTAAGGATAGAAAAAGTTTGCAACTTGATTCAATCGCAAATTTTTGTTGAGGAGAATTTATCCAATTAGTAGGCGACATGGAGGCAACATTATTGGAATTTGGAAGTAAATGTCCACAAAAGTAGGCATAGGTGACATGACAAGGTGCATACATTGTTGGAAAGAAAAAGGTCTAAAAGGTATGGATTATGAACCAGACATACAACTACAACAAAATGTGGCAAAATGAAATAATACAAAAGTCAACTAAAAAAATTCAGCTAAATATTAAAATAAGTCTTCATGAAAATGCTCGATTTAAGGACCAACCTTTCAACTCAATCAAATTAAGATCCAACGTTTCAAGTCTAACTCAAATAAGGGTTTAAGGATCAAACTTTCAACTTAATCCAACGTTCCAATTCTAACTCAAATAAGGGCCCAACATTCTCATTTTTCATTGTCTTGTGTCAATTTTTCTTTTTCTTTTTGCTACATAAGAACATTGAAAAGTAAAACTAGGGTCTTAAAACTCCCTCCCCTATCCTATCATCTTCAAGAAGAGGTAGGAGTTGCACCGGAGGTTCATCAAGGCAACTCACTCCAAAAGGAGTTTCATGGGCCAAAGTTGCCAATAAATCAACACAACTATTACCCTCTCTATAAATGTGTCGAATTTCCAGTACCCAGCCACCCTGAATGGTTGCATAAAACTAAACTACCACTGCAGCATCCATCTCTACAATCAAAGAAGAAATATGCATTGATTTAGCCATGAGAAGACCTTGTCGGATAACCCATAACTCTACACTCAAGCTATCCATATTACCGATATTCAGCATTAATCCTTTCACCCAACTACCACTGCTATCTCGAACCAATCCTCCCTCTGTTGCATAACCAATTAAAGATCTCCTTGAACTTAATCATAGTTGATAACAGTCTTGTGTAATTTTTCAATAGTTGATGATCATGTCATGTCCTTATTTGAGTGAAATTAAAAATCAGGTTATGGTTTGACCAAATATAAAGGTTGAGTCCTAAATCGAGTACTTTTACAAAGATTAAACCTTATTTGAACAATTAAAAGAAAACCTCGAACTCGATCTAAAGAACTTGAAAGATAACCGAATTTGAAATTGCTTAGAAACCTAATTGAAGCCATTTAAAACCGACCCAAGCCCAAGCCTGAAAAATCTAAAGCCATATAAAACAAAATCAGAAGCCGCAGGGTGAGACAGCATTTTTTTGTTTTCACTTTGTTTTGAGCTTTGATGCGAAGGAATTAGACCACAAAACCAAACTTGGTGGAAAACACTTGATTTGTTTATTTATCACCACTAAAGACAAACTATGAATCAAGTTTGTAGATAGCTAACTAGAGTGGGAAAACAAGAATTTTGCAAAATTAAATTACGGTAGGTCCAAATCAGAATAATTTCCAGGGCACGTAGATTGATGTTTGACAAGTTGTGCCGTGACAGCACCAAATTAAGGTTAAAACCTCTTAGACATAAAAGCAGGAGGAGGTTTCTATAAATATGCATAACTATAGGAATCAAAAACATCAACACAAATTCATCAGTGTGCTCTTATTACTTGCTTTTCCAATTCATTTATCAAACAAATGGCAGCTGCAAACCAGCATCAATGTCTTTATTTGGCCTTAGTAATCTTCATACTTGGAACCAATTTAGTGTTTCAAGTCACTTCTCGCACTCTTCAAGATCAAGATGCTGGAATGGCCGAGAGGCATGAGCAATGGATGGCTCAGTATGGAAGAATATACAAGGATGAGAATGAGAAGGATAAACGTTTCAAGATCTTCAAGGAAAATGTGGCACGTATCGACTCTTTCAATGCCGCCAACGACAAGCCTTACAAACTCGGTATCAATCAATTTGCAGATCTTACAAATGAAGAGTTCAGAGCCTCTCGGAATGGATACAAGGCTCATATGTGTTCCGACAGAGCTGCTAGTTTCAAGTATGAAAATGTTAGTGATGTACCATCTGCTATGGACTGGAGAACGAAAGGCGCTGTAACGCCAGTTAAGGACCAAGGCCAATGTGGTAAGTAGCTAATTTCTAATATGAAAATTACCTTAATCTAATACTCCATATCTTAATCTTCTAATGTCGAAAAATGCGTATATATATAGGATGTTGCTGGGCATTTTCTGCTGTGGCAGCAATGGAAGGGATCACAGGGATTAAGACAGGCAAGCTAATCTCTCTGTCAGAGCAAGAGCTGGTCGATTGTGACACTGAGGGTGAAGATCAAGGCTGTAATGGTGGTTTGATGGATGATGCATTCAAGTTCATTGTGAATAACCAAGGCCTAACCACTGAATCCGATTATCCCTACAAGGGAGTTGACGGAACCTGCAATGCCAAAAAGGAAGCTGACCATGCGGCCAAGATAACCGGATTCGAGGATGTGCCTGCAAACAGTGAAGCAGCATTGTTGAAGGCTGTAGCCAGTCAACCAGTTTCTGTTGCTATTGATGCCGGAGGGTTTGACTTCCAATTTTACTCGGGCGGTATATTTACAGGATCTTGTGGAACTCAGCTGGACCATGGGGTTACTGCTGTTGGATACGGAGTTGGCGATGATGGAACCAAATATTGGTTGGTTAAAAACTCGTGGGGTACAAGCTGGGGTGAAAAAGGGTACATTAGGATGCAGAGGGATGTTGCTGCTAAGGAAGGCCTATGCGGTATAGCAATGTTAGCCTCTTATCCTTCTGCATAAAAACTCCATTTCTGGTATATGGCTAATCAGAATTTGGTATATAAATGTTTATCCTACCACTAAAGTGCCATATTAATATATATTGTAAGAAAGATTTCATCCGACGAAACAATCCGGACTTAATGATACGAACTCAAAACCTTATACTGGAAATGACACAACCATACCCGAAATGGACATGCAATGATAAAACAAAATGGTGATACGAATGTTTCAAATGCAGAGTCTATAAGTCTTGTTTTAATTTGAATAAGAATGGTATAATTGCGGACTTGTTTAGGAGTTGTTGACAAGGATAAAGAAATAAACACCAGATCTTCAAATAAAAGAATATTGCATTCCATTGCTATATTGTTTGAACATAGTAAAACTGGAAAATACATTCAGATCTTACAATCTTTTCAATAAATTACAACAAAGTAGAAAATCTAACTTGAAAGCTATAACAACAGGAAAGAAATCCCAGTATCCCACGATATACCTGCAAAGTTAGAAAAGAAAGTAAATTTAGTGCTGTCATTTAACTCCAATCTCGTTAAAAAAGCAAGAGAAAGAAGCTGATGTCAACACAATACTATTTGAGTTTTTCAGACCCTAAACCTATCAATATGGAGTATATTATAAGATTTAGAGTATAGTGAAACTCAAATCTAATTCAAGAATAAAAAATAAAATAGCAAGCAAACAAATTAAAAACCATTTTCTCAGAATCTCTAAGGTAAGGTAACGCCTCAGTAGAACCCATTAATATCAGTGAATTGCAGCTTCTGCCAAGTAGGTTCTCCCTGATAAACAGGGACATGGCTCCACTGCACCTCATCCAAAGTGGATTATATCCTCATTGGCACCAACAAAAAAAACCCACAAAATGTTAATTTTAAATTGATAATTGAGATTTATTAAATTTCTAAAAAATTTGTCTCAGGAGATCCAGTAATTTCAAGAATAATGTAGCACCCCAAGTAGGTTCTCCCTGAAACAGGGTCTTGGAGAAATCTACATCTCAAACAGATGGATAATCCTCATGGACTACCTTAGTTTAAGCTGAAAACTAATAGAAACATAAAAAATAATAAAGAAATTTTAATGAGGCTCAGAAATTAGAACAGCTTATCAATCAAGGAATTTCAGAAGCAGAACTGGCATTTTGAAGCTGTATATAGAATCCTCACAGCCAAATTACATCATTAGATTAACCCTAAAGAAAACAAAAAAAACTTTTTCTTATTACAAAACTAAAAGCTGGCTCATATCAAGAAATTCAACCAATTTTTATCTATATGCTTCAGCGATTGCTCTCAGAAGCGCGGATAAATAATGTAATCATAGCCAACACTGCATTCAATCTTAAAAAAAAAAACAAAACAAAAAAACCCCAAAAAGAAAGACAAAAGACAACTAAGAAAATATAGCGGATGTTTTTAGAGGCAAAATCATGGAAAGAGATGCCCCCACGTGAACACCGCCAGATCGAATATTTGCCTCTATGACTAGCCTAATTTCCAATCAGTTTTTGAAAGCAAGCTAAAGGTGTAGTGAGGCATAGACAAGAAAAATACTGATAGAATTTGAGATGTAGCCGCTAATTTGACACAGAAGAGCCGGTGGAAAAGCAAAGGCTATACTGCAACACGTAAAACGGCCAGACTTTAGCACGACTATTGGGGCTCTGTTCTTCAAAGATGATTCAGACAAGCCCGGGAGAGTACGTGCAAAAAGACACCACTTTTGGCAATCTATCACTACAAAAACTAAACTACTGCTAGTATACTTAAATGGAAGCTGAAGATTTAATCTGTGCCATACCTTGGGGGAGCGGAAACCTCTTGCTGTGAGGGAAGAGGAAGACGGTGAAGTAGAGAGGCCAACTCTTGAGTCATTTATATAGGCAGCTCAGACTCATTCAAAACCCTAGATATGTTTACAAGTTAAAAACCCTAGTTTGGATACTTGGGCTGGGTCCGGATTTGAGTTTGACTGGGTCAAGTTTAGGCTAGGGCTTTGTTCATTTTTGGTCTAAGCCTTAGAGTATCAACTCCATATATTGGGACGATTCAGCCCATCTAGAAGTCCTTTTTTTTTTTTCCAAGAAGTCTTTCTTTTTCTAGTCTAGAAAATGAGTACCAGAATACCTCAAAAAAAGAAAAGAAAAAAAAAGTGAGTACAAGAAAAAGGGTTACACCTAGAAAAATAATACTTCTTCTTGTGCCATGGGGATTGCTATTGACTAATGTTGATTCATCTAGCATTTGAATGAATTTATTTTTCTGTTTCTCCCTATTACATTACAACCTTTCTTCTTTTTCTCCTGTAACTTTCATCCACAAGCTCAGATTACAGCCTTTCTTTTATTTGTTGCACCCCTATCCATTTAAAATCATAATAAAACTGGAACAGACAGATGAAGCCATCGTGAAAGGGTATGGTTTTACTCCCATATCAAAAACAGACCAAAAAAAGGAAAGGACATGAGATACTCACTATAAAACCAAGAAAAGAAATTATCTAAACAAAATGATTCCCCCTTCAAATACATGTAATACCAGATTAGCTGTTAGAAAACAGACAAAAGAGCGCTGTGTTTTACAAACAATGGATGGAAAGGATTCTTTGGCTCTTTGCCCTCATACTATCATCCATGTCAAATGCCGGTAACCAGCCCACTTAGCAGCAAGATGGATTCCTATGGCCAAGGCTGCACCTAATAATGGCATTGGGAGCTGCCTCTCTGTGGCTACACCTTCCACTGGCTCCTTCACTTCTGAGAGCTTCTTTGAATGGTAAAAGATAGCTAGAGCACTATAAGAAATTATCACCAGGATCCTAACCCAAGGCTCCCCAATGGCAGCCATTACAGCTGCAACTGGCAGTGCTGATGTAACGTCATCACGCTTTTTAATTAACCTTGACAAACCATATATCCCCAATAGAAGAGTCCAGTAGAGAGGCTCTGAGATGTAACCAGTCACAGCTGCATAGCCAATTAGACCAGATACTGTAAGCAAATATGGTTGACAGCTTATGGAGTTTGGAACAGTTGCCTCAGCAATGGCAAGAACTGCTGATGCAAGAACAATGATCACAGTCAACTCTTTAACTGGAGCATATGCCACAATCCCAGAGTAGAAAGCTCTAATACTGTAGATCAAAGTCTCTATACTTCTAATAAAGGAAGTGACTGGATCTCCTATGAAATGGAAGATAAGGGCAAATGCAAGTTTCAGGAGGTATCCCACAAATCGAACAATACCAAATGCAGCCTTTCTCCAATTAGAAAGCTCAAACAAAACTGCCCTCCAAGCATACAAAAGGAAAGCTAGTGCTGCACATTAACCAAAAGGAAGTAGAATTAGTTAGGATTACCATAAACTTTTGGGAAAATACATGATTAAGGCTAATCCTGATATAAATTAATATGTATGATATTAATTCCTTACTGACTTCTTTGAACCAACCCCGGCCCGAATAAAATGTTCAACTTCCTTCATTCTAATGATTCCATTTGATGAGTAAGAAATTTCCATCACATCTCTAGATTTTTTTTTAGCCATCAATTACATATCTAGATGAAACCATCAATTACCAGCCAGTTACTCATTCTTTTCCTTGCAACAAGAATATGTTTTGCTTTCTTCAACATATGAAGCAATGGTCAACTAATGCAAGTAATTATACCATTTTAACAACATTCTAAACCTAAACTCTTTGGCTCTTCCTAAAGCTCATTAGAATAGATAACAGTCATCTCAATCCCATTATTATGAGTAGTCAACATAGTTATTAGTTATCAGCCAATATCCTGCTTGCTAAACAAGGAGGATATGCAATGTCAAAAAGATAAAAAAGGAAAAAAAAAAAAGGAGGATATGCAGGCCTTAAAAGCCTTCTGCTCATTGAAAAATCTGCTTAAATTTTATTTCATCTTTCCAGGAAGATATTTTTCGTTTTGTCCTTTCAAGATGCAAAACGTCCTAAATTCTACTGGAAGAAACACAATGAATTACTAAGACACGACCACTGTTAGCTTCTATGTGAAAAAGATGATGTAACAAGAATCAGATGCTGTAGAGATGGTTAAAATTCCAATATTTAATTTCGTACAAATTTCATTCATTGCCTTGTTAAGGGAAATGTAAAATCTAAAACGAAATATTAAGCTTAGTATAACTTTCTTGAAAACTGCTAGAAGCCACTCATACCAATGACAGTAAAGACCTTAGAAACATCACAAGAATTAAACTTCAATTTAATATCACTGGCACAACAATATATATTCATAGAAAGCATTTTTATTAGAAACCAATCACTAATAACAGATGATGGTCTATATTTCAGTGTTAATTTATAAAATTCATTTTCATTCTCAGCTATTGAAAAAAAAGCACATTTTACCTAGTTTAGCTTCTCTTTTGTGTTGTTTAAAAGTTTGATCCTTGACTGTACCATGATACTAATTGTTCATTGTCAGCATTAGCCAATTTACCCCAGATTGTATACCCTAATAATAATTGTCTAACATATATGCAAATGCAAGAGGAAATCAGAATTTACAGAAACAAAGAATCAGCCAATTACCCTTCTGCCTTTTATCAAAAATACTGTGTTCCAAGCAGTCTTAAGAGCAAGTAAAGTTCTCAAATTGCTGAATACAGTTAGTAGGGAAAAAGAGAAGCTCACCAACAAAGAAAGGCCACCTAAGAGGAGGATCAGGAGCTTCTTTTGTCAAGTATCTGAACCTCTCGGGCATTGTACTCTCTCCTCTTGCCAATCTTTCTGCTTCCTCAGCACCACTGTCTTCACCTCCATTGCTTGCATTAGTGTGAAACCCGGATTTTCCATTGAGCGAAAACCCCAACCTTTTCCCGGAAAATGTAAGATGATTGAGAGACCGCTGGAGTTTGAAAGCTTGGGATTTTGCGGGAAATGGAGTAGTTTGGTGACGGGACAGGACTGTGAAACGGGATATTGAAGAGGTTTTTAGAGGAAAGAGAGAGGGCTTGAGTGAGAAATTGGAAGCAATTGTGGGAATTGTCATTGAAATTGTAAGGCAGTTTGGTTTAGAGAGCTTTTGCCATTAGCCGTGGAACTTCAGGATTTAGGAATTGAGGTTTTACGTTTTGTTTTGTTTTGATTTTTTTTTTTTTGGCCGTCAAAAGATGAGGAATTGAGGTTTTACAAATTTCTTATTTTATTTAGCTGCTTTTTTTTTTTAGTAGGTAAACTTGGGCTGCTTTGCATTTCTTGGTTATTTAGGCCCACGAATTTGTGTCCAGCCCAGCGAAGAACTTTAACCTTGCTTGCTGCTCTTCTTCTGTTGTTTTTCAAGCCATGAACTCAGTGGAGAATCCTCAACTTCTCTGTTTGACTAGGGAATCTCTTTCCTTATTCGATTTTCTTTGATGAGAAGTTTGAACTGAAAATTTGAAAGGGTAGCAAACATTTTGGTGGTGTGCTGAAGGGCTGCAACTTGGTATAAAATTTATGGGTTGGTCCAAATCCAATCCAACCCAAAGCCAATATGAATTGTGTCATGGATTGGATTAAAACCAATCTATTTCATTTTTGGATTCAACCCAACCCAACCCATATTAATATGGGTCGGATTGGGTTAATCCACGGATTGAAAAATAATTTTTACCTTTTTTTTCCCTTACCATTGAGAAAATATCAATATCAAACAATTTATTTTTTTGGTACAAACAACATCAAACAATTTAAGTTACAAAAACATTTCTGAAATGCAATGAAATATTTACATATTAAGTTAAAAAATGTAAAATAAGGTAAACTTCTACTTAATTAAAGTAAAAAAATTATGTTTACATAAATTAATATATGTTAAGGGCCAAAACCGGGAAGGTTCAAGTCCACCGAATCCTCTTCAAACACCCTCCAAGGTTGGGCCAATCTATCTCTTATCCATTTCTATTTTTATTTTGAGCCAACCAAACACATACACAAATATTGGGTAAATGGGCCACAAATATCTCACAAAAGCCCACTTCTCTTTTACCCAATAACCAAAAAGTCCCCAAACACATATATAACACAGGGGCAATTCTATTCCAAAAGTTCTCAAACACATATATAACACAGAGGCACCTATATCCAAGTCCCCAAACACATATATAACACAGGGGCACCTTTATTACAAAGTCCTCAAACACATATATAACACAGATGCGCCTATATTCAACTCCCCAAACACATATATAACACAGGGGCAATTCTATTACAAAGTCCTCAAACACATATATAACACAGAGGCATTTATATCAAAGTCCCCAAACACATATATAACACAGGGGCATCTCTATTACAAAGTCCTCAAACACATATATAACACAGAGGCATTTCTCCTTATGGCAAAGACTCATAATACATGGGCTTTGCTATTAAGGAATTTCTCTTTGGGGCAAAGGCTCATAATATATAAACATGGGCCTTGCCACCAAATTCCTATATTATATATATATATATATATGTGACAAAGGCCCAAGCAATGTGCACTACAGTGGGCCTTGTTACTATTAAAGCTCTTCATTCAAGCCCAAGAAGGCCCAAAACGGTGGAAGCCTTGCCACTTCACCTCCAAGCCAAGCACGTGAAAACAAAGGGCACACAGCCCTATTCCCTGCTGCAACATGTCAGACTTTCCTGCAGAGGAAAGCATCTAAGGGAAGAACCCTAATTAACTCAAACTTCTCCATTTTTACCTATTTCTAGCAAAGGATTATCACTAACTAATCCGTTTTGCAGGCACTAACTGTGGTCCAAGCCCACAGGCGGGAAAACAAATTGGGGGAGTGGAATGGATGGCAAAAGGAGAAAGAATCTCCCTTGATTAATTTCTTTGGAGTGGGCAACTATACTTGGAAGTTGTTCCTTAACACCAAAGGGGAAATCAACGGGTTGCAGAGGGTGGAATCAAAAGGCAAGCTGTTTTGACTTTGAGAGGAGACAGCTAGTTTGCTGTAAAAAGCAAACCGGCGATGGCGACGGGAGCTTGGTGAAATGTGGTGCCGATTTCAACGCAAGAAGATGCCCACTGTTCTCTTCCTGAAAACGGAAGATTCATTGTCTTGAACCCAGAGGCTATTCACTGAATCAATGAAAAGCAAGAGCCGTCTAAGGTGGTCGGACAAAGCTTCCGACCGGGCAAGAGACACACTATAAAAGGAGCTCACCACCGTCGAAAATGACAACAATTCTAAGAGCAACTCTAAGAGGGGAAAGCACTAAGAAAAAAAAGAGAATTTCTACTACAAAACTTCCAGCCATTTGTTCTTGGCTATTCTCTCAAGAACCATCCCACATTCAACAAGAATCCTCCAAGGATTTCCAGCAACAAGCAAGAACTCTCTTCTCCAAATTAGTGTTTTCCTCTACTGTCAATGGCTTGTGTTTTGATTCCATTGCTCTCGATGTATTCTTCCTCCTTTTCCCCCAATCCCTCTTCCAATTTGTTTCTCATATATTGTGAAATCAATAAAGAGCGCGATTTATTCCATTTCAAAGGAATCTGGGTTTTCTGCTACTTTGTTCATCTTTTTCATCTTCCTCAGTTTCTGTAACTTTAAAATTGAGTTTTGCCCATTTCCTGCCGCGTCAATTGCTCCATCCCACAAAGGCTGAGTTTTCCCGATTTTTCCTGCCGCGCCACTGGTTATTTGGGCCTCAGCGTCTTGGGCCTAATCTTGCGCAAACCCAGCTCCTCTTCTGGGGAGATTTGGGCTAGGCTTGAGCCGATAGTGAGCCAAACCAGTCCCTTTCTCACATTCCCACAAAAAGACTCCCACATTTTCTGGCGACTCCACTGGGGAGCCTTTTGGAAGTCGGAAATTAAAGTGTGATGGCGCGACCAAGAGCTGTCCGGCAACAAAATCACCAGAATCCTCCTGCTGACATCGACGATATGCATCAGGAGCAGGAAGAATCCTCGAACCAGCAGCAGGAGAACTCAGCTGCACAAGAGCAAGATCCACCAAACCCCGCTGAAGTCATGGTCGAATTAGCCCGTGGCATCTATCAAAGCCAACTCGAGCTACTAGAGGCCATTCGGGAGGCCAGGTCTCGAGCCACTAATGGAGGCCAGTCCCATGACGGAAGCCGACGCGCTACTCCACCTGGTGGTGATGATGGCCCACCGAGGCACACCACAGAAACGCAGCAGCAAAATGAGCCTTCTCAAGGCTTTGCTACTCTTTCTGATCTCACCACCCTGCTGGAGAGGGAAAAGGCCAAGCTCTCACGTCCTACTTTTATCTTCATGAAGGATCCACCTTACCCGAAATACTTGGTGGACAAGCCGTACCCACCAAACTATGAAGCTCCCACCTTCCCACAGTATGATGGTAGGAAAGGTAACGCCGTAGAGCACGTCGGCAAGTTTCTGGACGCGATGGGTCCTCATTCCATGAACCCAGAACTTTGCCTTCGAGAGTTCTCTAAGTTTCTCCCTGGGCGTGCTTATACTTGGTATACTACCTTGAGTTCCGGATCCATCAACTCATGAGAAGAGATGGCAGAGAAGTTTTACAGAAAATACTTTCAAAGCGAAGAGAGGATCACTCTTCTTCAACTCCAAAATACCAACCAAAGGTCATCCGAAGGCCTCGTTGATTTTGTGAAGAGGTTCCGAGATCTCTCCCTTGACTGCTATGAAGAAAATCCAGAATCCATGCTAGTGGAGATTTGCGTCCACAACATGCTGCCAGAATTTCGTGTCGTGCTGGAGAACTTGGGCATAGTCCAGTTTGCAAGGCTCCTCGATGCGGCAAGAAAAACAGCTCACTCCGTAAAGCTACCTGTTTCCCGCTCCACCAGAAGCGAAAAGCCGCAGGGAAAGCAGACCCTTGTTGCGGCAGGAAACAACAAAAACAAGCCTAATCAGAAAAGGCCAAGAGAAGAAGTGCCGCCAGTCCCATTTACTGCGGCAGAAGTTGACACACTTGTGGACCAGTGGTTGGCCGATGGTATCCTACGGCAGAATCCTATGAGCAAAGAGCCAACTAAGCAGGATAAACAAGATCCGCGATACTGTCGACTCCATCGATACGTCCGCCATCCCACTCTATCTTGTCAATCATTGAGAAAGATCATTTACAGAAAGATTGCCGATGAAATTCTGGAGGTGCCGGAGAAAGCCCAAAGGATTAACGATGAACCTTTACCCCGTCACCAAGCACAGGGGGCTGTGGCAGTCGTTATCCATAGCGGCCTAGAAATTCCGGAAGAGGCGCCAGAGTCGTCCACCACAAGGAGAATACCATCAGAACCTTGCAGAAAAGCCACCGATTCAAGAATCTGTTCAACCATTTGGGGTTGAATCCAGAAGCAAGAAGGACAGCTACCGAAGCTCTGATCACTATTGCTGCTCAATCTGAAAGTGAGGCATGTTTCACCGCCACAGCCCAAACCAGCAGGACTGTGCTGGAGGCTACCAATGCCATCACATTCACCGATGAGGATATAGAGGTGCAACAACATGATCATCAGCGCCCTCTATATGTCACTGCTATGATCAACAATGTGGAAGTCAGAAGGGCTTTAGTGGACACGGGATCTTCATTGAATCTCGTATCCATCCACACGCTTACAGCAGCAGGAATACCCAGGCACAGAATAACCAGAGTCACTATGACTATCGCTGGCTTTGGTAATTCGATTGAAGAGACCTTGGGTCACGTCCTGCTGGATTTGCAAGTGGGCCCTGTGAAATCTCTCACCTGCTTCCACGTCATCAATGTCGAGACTTCCTATCATATTCTACTCGGAAGGTCTCGGCTGCATAAGCATCAGATCATCCCTTCCACTTACCACTAGTGTGTAAAGGGCAGATTGAATGGGAAAGTCTTCAAAGTTTCAGCCAATGCTACTCCCTTTGACGAAACAGAAGCTCATTATGCCGAAGCGTCCTTCTTCGATGAGCTTGCACCTGCCCAGGGTGCCCGAGTGACTAAGCCAACTGGTACTCCTTTGCCTAGATGGGAAGACATTCAAGACGATCCAGACTGGGATCTCCAAGCTACACTTGATCGCAAGAAGCAGAAAAAGGCACAATCTTCACCACAATGCCGCAAGACTGTCTATCCTAGCGGGAAGGTGGTCTATCGCTTATGAAGGTGTGCGGGGTCTCCTAAAGATCCCCAAGGAGACCCCAACACCAGTAGCTGTAATGACTGCAATATTGTGAGTCCTGAGCACGCGGCAGGAGATGCTCCAAAAGAGCCATCCGTGGCAGTCAACGAGCCCTTAGAGGTTGTAGATGTCAGCGATGCTCCTGCCGCACAGCACTGTGTGTCTATCAGTTCTTCTCTAAGCGCTGCCGAGAAGGAACAACTTGTCAAGTTATTGAAAGAATATGAAGATGTCTTTGCATGGAGCTACAAAGACATGTCGGGCCTGGATCCTGCTATGGTGGCCCACTCATTGAATGTTCGGCCTGATGCTAAGCCAGTCAAGCAGCACGCTAGAGTTTTCCATCCTACAGTAGAAGACCAAATCAAAGAAGAAGTGGAAAAGCTCCTAGCCGCAGGATTCATTAGGCCGATTCAGCACCCAACATGGTTGTCCAACATAGTTCCTGTGAAGAAGAAAAATGGCAAAATAAGATGCTGCGTGGACTTCAGAGACCTGAACAAAGCGTGTCCCAAAGACGATTTTCCACTGCCAAACATGGATGTCCTCATTGATTCCACGGCAGGACATGCCATGTTCTCCTTCATGGACGGCTTTAGTGGTTATAATCAAATCAAGATGACCCAAAAGGATGCTGAGAAGACAGCATTCAGGACACCCATCGGCAACTTCTATTACACGGTGATGCCATTTGGCCTCAAGAATGCCGGAGCCACTTATCAACGTGCCATGACCGCAATCTTCCACGATTTAATGCACCAAGACTTGGAAGATTATGTCGATGATGTTGTGGTCAAGTCAAAGATAGGGGAAGGGCATTTCGATGCTCTGAGAAGGGTATTCAACCGTTGCCGTGCTTACAAACTCAAAAAGAATCCTGCCAAATGTGCCTTTGGAGTCCCCGCAGGAAAGTTTCTTGGCTTCCTTGTTCACAAACGAGGAATCAATGTGGATTAGAGTCGCATAGACGCGATAGCCGAGATGAAGAGGCCTACCAATGTAAAGGAGCTGAAAAGCTTTCTTGGCAGGCTATCTTACATAAGGCGTTTTATTCCAGGTCTTGCGGCGAGCACCACAGTTTTCACCCCTTTGTTGAAGAAAGGGAAGCCATATGAATGGGACCATAATCATGAAGAAGCTTTTCTGCATTTGAAGAAGCAGCTGAGGAGCCTCCCAACAGTGCAGTCTCCTACCGCAGGAAAGCCTCTAAGGTTGTATTTGGCCATGACAGACACAACTATAGGCGGATTGTTGGCTCAAGTCAATGAGCAAGGAATAGAGTGCCCAATCTATTATATCAGTCGCGCACTGCAAGAATCCGAAAGGAAATATCCTAGGATCGAAAGGATGTGCTTAGCGCTGATTTATGCTTCCCAGAAGCTGAGGCACTATTTCCTAGCTCACGAGATAAACTTGATGACAAAGTCCAACCCAATCCGCTATCTACTAGCGAAACCATCTCTGTCAGGAAGATTAGCCAACTGGCTGCTGCAACTGTCGCAGTATTCTATTTCCTGCCACAATCCCTCTGCCATCAAAGACAAGCCGTAACAGACCTTCTTGCCGAATTCCCAGGCGAAGACTCCTCCACCATATCAGAAGAAATCCCAGGAATGGAAGAACAAGTTGCCACAGCAGAACCAGTACAACCCCACACTTTATACTTTGATGGGTCCTCCACGGCAGAAGGAGGAGGCGCTGGCATCGTAATATTGGATGAAAAGGCTCAAGCGATCACTCTGTCTTGCAAACTTGACTTTCCATGCTCGAATAACGTTGCCGAATATGAGGCTTATCTCATTGGTCTCTTGGCTGCCAAAGAAAGAGGAATCAAGCATTTGAGAGTTAAAGGCGATTCCAACTTGGTAATTAGCCAAGTAAATTGGGAATTCGCCTTCAAAGAGCCCTCTTTGGCGCCTTACAGAGCCATGGCACGAGAGCTAGAAAAGTCATTTGAGACTTTTGAGATCGTTCATGTGCAGAGAGGGGAGAATCGATATGCTGACTCGCTAGCCACCTTTGGGTCGAAACTCATCTTTCCTGGGCGATTCCGCTCAATTCGAAGTATTCAGGCGAATCTCCCCAGTCACAAGCTCGCCTAAGCAAGGGCTCATTGCAGAGAAGAAGGTCTACTGTAGGACGAGAAAGATGAAGTTCAATCCCTCGAAAGTCAAAGCTCACATGCCATACGGTGGCTCTCGGCGCCACCTTCAAATTGATCGTTCATACATCATTGAGCAAAATACTGAAGCCTTAAATTGCGCCAGCATTCTTCACAATTGAAGGAAAACAAAATTTCCTTATCTCATCCTGCCGCAAGTCGAGCACCATCATGCCGTAGGAAAAGCAATCAAGCACCATCCTGTTGCAGAGAAAGCATCCTGCCACACTATTCAAGCCCACAGGCAACAATCAAAGCATTTGCAAGCATCTGTTTTCAAGTGCAGCCTTGTGGTCTCCTTACAACAAGGTGTAGTACTCCACTTTCAGTCTATAGCGAGATTCTGATCTCCCCACGGCAGGAAAGCAAAGTCCTACATTATGAGAAAACGCAAATCCAGCGGTACTCTTTCTCAAACAAGTCCCATCCTTCTTCATCGACAAACACACATTCTCAAAGCTTCCTATCTTGAGAACTCAATACTTGCGGATTCCAGCGACCCTTTTATCATTCAACACTTGGGGGCTTCAACAACAAAAACTTCATAAATCAAAGAAGCCCAATCACAGCTTCAAAAGCTTCAACAATTGCAATTACTCCAGTCACAACCTTGAAGATCATTCACCAAGAAGAATTCAAGCATCAAATTCCTGCCATGACAAATTAGTCAAAGGAATTCATACATGGCTATCTTCTCATTACTCAGTGACCATGGCGTGGCAACCAGATTCATCACAGCCCATCACATGGTCCTCTTCTTCATGGCGATTGAAGGCAAGGCAGTTCCCACATTTGGCAGTCCTTCGCATAATCCTTACGTGATAATCTTCCATATTGCGGTTGTAGCCGAGGCAGTTCCCACATTTGGTAGTCCTTCGCACAATCCTTATGTGATTATCTTCCGTATTGCGGTTGTAGCCGAGGCAGTTCCAACGTTTGGCAGTCCTTCGCACAATCCTTACGTGATAATTTTCCATGTTGCAGTTGTAGTCGAGGCAGTTCCCACATTGGGCAGTCCTTCGCACAATCCTTATGTGATTATCTTCCGTATTACGGTTGTAGCCGAGGCAGCTCCAACGTTTGGCAGTCCTTCGCACAATCCTTACATGATAATCTTCCATATTGCGATTGTAGCCGAGGCAGTTCCCACATTTGGCAGTCCATCGCACAATCCTTATGTGATTATCTTCCTCATTTCAATTGTAGCCGAGGCAGTGCCCACATTGGCAGTCCTTCGCACAATCCTTGCTACTAATCCCCGGGGAATTAGCTTATCACACACAGCATCCCAGCGATACTTCACACACACAAACGGGAGTAGCTCTCCTGACTTTTGAACCAACGGTGAGACAGTTTCCACTTGGCAGATCTCCCTGGTTCTACTTCTACTGTGATTGCGGGCTGTTTTCGGAAGGAGACCCTTCGGGAGGCAGGCTTCTTGTGCAGTCCCTTTCACTTTTAATGGGTGAAATGCGGCGATATCGGGGCATCTTTCACAACCCTCGCACAGCTCTTTACATCCAATTTGGCTCACACATAGTAGAGCCATCTTACACACTCAACTGACATCAAGACCAGACCTCGCCCATCTTGGTCCTCTGATGCACTCTCATCAACATACCAACAAAGGGAGTCAACAATCTTTGCTCTTCCTCACATCTGTATTTGCCGCAATCCAAGATGGAAAAACATCTTCGGCCATCATTGTCACATTACGGCAGAACCAAGAGACGATCCCAAGAAAGTCTTCCACAACTATCATTAACTACTCCAAATGATCAACAAAGAAGACGATTCAAGCAAGTCTTGCAATATCACATGAGTGGCAAGAAATCTTACCAACAACAATCACAACAGGAAGACGTTGCTGCAAAATCTTGCCACAATAGAATGTTGCCGCAGCAGAATGTCCCCTGCAGCAGAATGATAGCAAATCGGGCACCGTGACACCTGCGACAAAGCAACTTACAATCAAGGGAATAATCAAATGCAAAGCTTAGAAGCAAAGCTCGAAGCAGACTATCACATTCGGAGCTCAAAATGCAGAATCGAAAAGACCTCTCTGCCGATAGGCCACTGAAAAGAGAAGTCTACAACAAATGGGTGCAATACAGCCTATCACGTGCTGTAAATACCCGCCTAATTCAAAATTACGTCCCCACCAGAAGGGCATGGCGGTTCGGGTCAATTTTTGGCCCATGGAGGATTTGAGATTCAAGTTCCTGCTGCAACAAGGAACCCTCACTCAAAGGGGGCTAAATGTTAGGGGCCAAAACCGGGAAGGCCCAAGTCCACCGAATCCTCTCCAAACACCCTCCAAGGTTGGGCCAATCTATCTCTTATCCATTTCTATTTTTATATGGCCCAACCAAACACATACACAAATATTGGGTAAATGGGCCACAAATATCTCACAAAAGCCCACTTCTCTTTTACCCAATAACCAAAAAGTCCCCAAACACATATATAACACAGTGGCAATTCTATTCCAAAAGTCCTCAAACACATATATAACACAGAGGCACCTATATCCAAGTCCCCAAACACATATATAACACAGGGACACCTTTATTACAAAGTCCTCAAACACATATATAACACAGATGCGCCTATATTCAACTCCCCAAACACATATATAACACAGGGGCAATTCTATTACAAAGTCCTCAAACACATATATAACACAGAGGCATTTATATCAAAGTCCCCAAACACATATATAACACAGGGGCATCTCTATTACAAAGTCCTCAAACACATATATAACACAGAGGCATTTCTCCTTATGGCAAAGACTCATAATACATGGGCTTTGCTATTAAGGAATTTCTCTTTGGGGCAAAGGCTCAATAATATATAAACATGGGCCTTGCCACCAAATTCCTATACTTATATGTATATATATATATGTGACAAAGGCCCAAGCCATGTGCACTAC
>AWUE01015253.1:0-32780 GCA_001974825.2 Corchorus olitorius
ATAGCTAAGTTTAAAATTTTCAAATATTATATTATATATATATAATAAAATATGAAATCGAAAATGTATATAAAGGATATGATAAAAGAAACCTTAATTACATGCATATTAAATAAAGGAAATGGTAAAAGTCAATTTTTTTATCTACTATTAAAATATAAAAAAATAAGAAATATAATAAAATTCAATTTTAATAAGTCTAACAATTTCTTAAAAAATTTAAAGTTTATATACATCATATAACATGATAAAAGGAACGATTTATAATACCCTAAAAGTCAATTTTAACAAGTCTAACAAATTCCTAAAAAAAGTTAAGTCTAAGAACAAATTAAAGTTTATATACATGATATAATATGATAAAAATTAAATTTCACTCACATTTTTTAAATCATACATATGATTTAGTCATACTATATTCTTTTCTTGGAGAAATTGGTTTTTTTTTTAATGTTTTCAACAGAAAGGAAAGAAAAGGTGGAATTTGGATTATGTCGGAACGATTAATTATTTATAGTATTTCTTTGTCATTGAAACTCTAGTAGCTCTCAATTAAGTAATGAAATGGGTAGAGGATTTCTATTGTACGTCCGCATAGGAGGAGATGCACAAAAATGAATTCTAGCAAATTAGGTTTACTTTTTACCGGTTATTGTCAAAGTAGATTAAACAACTTCAAAATTGTTTTCTTAGATGTGATGTGAGGTGAGGCAGTAACAAATAATTGTATTGTTTTTTGTAAACTCATTATCATGAAAGTATACAATTATCCTTGAAAAAAAAAAAACACATTCCCTCCATAAGCTTTACATTTTCATTTAAAATACTCTAAACTCTATAGAATTCATTTTGTGAGATCATTTTTTGTCTTGATCAAGAATAAACAATTTACTAAAAAAAGATGCATTTAATAAATTTCCTAAATCGAATTAAATTGCTTTTTATGATATATATGCATAAATTTTATTAATACATCATTTGTAAATTTCATCTTTATTATACTCAACTATATTTTTAAAATAGATATAGATATACATAATTAATTTAATTCCCGTAATTATGTAACTTCATGATCCTAATACATATACATGTATATATATATATATAATTTGTAATGTTATCAATAATTTTATTAATTCATACTGTTTCATTTATTTATTATATGCATGTATGCTTTTTTTTATCTAAAAAAATATGCATTTTAAAAATATTTTATATATATTATTTTCTCAAAATTTACTATTTAAAATATATATAATCATCAGCCCGTGCAATCGCACGGGGCACAAACTAATTATGTATACTAGTAAGAAAAACAGAATTTAGCTTAAAAAAAGTTGAAAAAATAAAGATGAAAAGTAGTACTATATATAGATTTAATCAATTACACTTGCAAATAATTACATTTCATTTGGTACAAGAGTCAAAATTTTATAGTAATTCCTATAGGAAATTAATTTTTTAATTTGTATCCAAATTTTAAACATGTTTAATGAGTTTTTTTTTCTTTTTCAAAAGTGACCAACTGATTAATTGAATATAAAACCTGTAAAATCTGTAATTGAAATGTTTTCTTGAAGGACATAGTGCCCACTGCCCAACCTCCCCACTCCCCACCCCTAATTTTCCAATAAACAAACACACAGTCACACACACTATAAAACGCACCGTTTAGGCTTCACCAATTTTCCAGTGAATGCGTTCCATACGGTGCCGTTTAAAGTTTCATTTCCCAAACCCAAATCAATAGCCGACTTCTCCCTTGTCGTCTCATCTCAGTCAGTTCCATTGTAGATTCCTGATTCCCTCTTCTCTCCCCCTCTGGAAACAAGAACCCTAGACAGAAAGGAAGTGAAAAGCTACGACCCCGATGGCTACTCTTGCAGCGATTGCAGCTCGTAGAGCAGCGACTCTTGCTCGTACACCGGCTCCTTCTCAAGCCGCTTCTCTCATTTCTCGCCGTGGTTTTGCCGGCGCCGCTGGTATGCACTATGTAATTTTTTTTTTATTAATTCTGCATTTTACTTTCATATCTATTGTCAATAGGTATAAATTATTTTCTAACATTTTGACTTCAATTTTAATTTCGTACCCCTTTAGATCGTAGTTGAGACGAAAGGATCAGATCACGTTTTTATACAACATTTCCTGAACTCTTTTAATTTTTCTTTGCAGATCACCATGGACCACCCAAAGTTAATTGCTGGCAAGACCCAATGAGCCCGTCCAAATGGAAGGAAGAACACGTCAGTTTCTCTCTCTTTGGGAAATTAAGTTAGATTTTATAGACCCAATTTAAGCTATATCGTTAGGGAATGCCAAATTTCATTCATTTCAAGTTACAATTTACTGAATTTGAGCACCAAATACTTCATAGTATATAATCCATTGTTTTTTAATTAGTTTAAGTAAATTTGTGTTAAAACAAATATAGTTGTTAATAGAGAAGCATTAATGTGAAAACCTTCTTGACTTATTTTTATGGTTCTGCAGTTCGTTATTGTCTCTTTATCTGGTTGGGGTCTGCTTATCTTTAGTGGATACAAGTTCTTCACCGGGGGCAAGGGCAAGAAGGAAGAGGTAATTTTCATGGAACTTTACTTATCATCATATATGGAGACTTCTGCGGTGATTTTTCAGTGTTTATGATATTATCTCCGCTATGGATGGCTGTCTAGATTGTTGGGGAAAAAAAAATTGCCAAACGGCAATGCTCATATCCAATTTATAGGAAATATTGGCACTAATGATTGATTGCTGTATTCTTTGAAATTTACAATTCAAACTGTCAAAAGTATTTCATGGTAAACTTTACAACTTTAAATAGTTTAGGGCCATACTATCACAGTAGTTCTTGGTTAACTCAATCAGTTTGATCAATTTATATCAGCTTGTTTGCATGTTTGGTTCTCAAATGCTGTTAATATTTCCATTTATCTAGCTTAAATTAAGTTGTTGATGGAATGTGGTTGCGTAGCATTGCATTTTTAAAGCATGTTGGAATGTTTAACCATGCAATCAGATGTAAGTTATTGGTGTATATGTATTCTGGCTTCTCCCCTCAGTTGAGTTCTTGTTTTGTTGCAGAATGCTGTGGAAGCGGCACACTGAAGAGGTGGAAGCTTTTATTTTTCAAGATATTCCCAGTAATAATGTGAAAGTCATGTCCTTGGATATGTTTTTTATGATAGGCAAATCATTCTGTTTTCTTGTTCATCTTTTCGTTTCCCTCAGAATGATGAGTGACTAAACTTGGAGGTCAGTTCCTTATCAGTGAACAAATAGCCTGATTCATTGGCTTGTCCTTTTGACAATTGGATGTAACCATTTCTAAGATCCAAACTTTGTTGATGGATTTGAAAATTAAATGAAGTATCCTTTTGTGCATGTTATCCTGATTTCTGGTGGAAAATAGGAAAAGAATGAGTGATCTTTAGTTTATCTGTTTGTTTTTCCTTATTTATTTATGTGTTTAAATTTCCAGGGAGAGATTATTGGCCTTGTCAAATGTTGAACCAGTAGCCAGTTTTCTTTAGAAAATTTATAGAATCTATATTGAAGCTAGGAAATGAATTGCGATGAATACACCCATCTTACTGGGTAGACTGGGGATATTTTGAAGTCCTGGATTTGGACCATTAAGAGGGGTAAGATGATAATGTTGGTAAGATATTGTTCCTTTTCTTTAACAGAAAGTTTAATCAGCTAGACTTCAGCTTCTCTTTGGTTTCTTCTGTTTCATTCCTAGTATGCATTAGGAATCATAACTTCCCTCCATATAAAAATTAAAAAAAAAAAAAAAACCTATTCTACTTCAAGGATTTGCTTTGCATCTGATCTCTCTCAGTAGTAAGATATCTAAAATATAAACGATGAACTGGTTATCACCTACAATGTGAATTTGGGAAGATCAAATCAAACCTTTGTTCTCCATTAATTCTAAACATAGTTACTGTTAACAGAAGACAATTAAATCTGACATATTAGAGCAACACAGGTATTTGAAAGCTCTACAAACACTTCAAAAGTTGTACGTTGTAGTAATTAAAACTCGGACTCATCTGTTTCCTCCTTGTCCCCTTCTTTATCCTCTGAATCAGACATGAAGTCGCTGGAGAGGTCAACATTACCAGCTTCTGTCTCTGCTTCTTTATCTTCATCCTCTATATCTTCTTCCATTCCATTTTTGTCACTGCTGTTCATGTTCTGATTGATGTGGGCGGTTTCTGCAACTTTGGGCAGCTTGGCATCATCATGTCTATAATTCTGGGTTTCACCATTGACATCTCTGTTTTCTGGCGCTTCTCTCACCAGAAAGCTATTATTTTGGTGTATTGACATTGCCTTTTCTCCTTCAGTGAGTTCAGACTTGTGATGCTTGAGCAAATTAGTTTTCATTTTCTTCCTTTCTGTGTCTCTTGTTTCAGCTTTCCCCTCATCATCAAGTGCTCCCTCTTCCCTGCTTCTTACTGCATCTCTATATTCCTTTGAAAATCTTCTACTTCTTAAGCTTGGCACTCCATCTTCTTTAGAATTGACATTTTTCTTTGGGAGCCTATTCCTAGCAAGAATTCTCCATCTTTTGCCCTTTGTTCTGCTTAAATGCCTAGATTTCCCTGGCAATCCTGAACTTCTAGAATTGTCATCAATTTCCAGTCTCTTCCCACCTCTATGAGTTCCTTGGAGTTCTTGACTCTCACCTTCTTGGTGGGGATTCTCTCCAAGCTGTCCGGCAATACCTTTCTGTTGTTCATCTGTGTTGTTGATTGTTTTAGTGGCATTTGAAGGATTATTCTCTCCATTCATTTCAGCAGTAACTGTATGCTCAGAATCCTCATTTCTCTTTTCTCCAGCGGCTACCTCGTTTCTGGCATTTTCTCCCAAACTTTCCAGTTTCTGCAGTTGCTGCCCTCCTCCATCCATGTCCATTCTCAGAGTAGCGTCGCCCTTTTTCTCGCTTCCATCTTCAATTTCTTCTCTATCGTCTTCCTCTGAAGAAAAGTCGGATTTAGTCTCATTTCTGTTCTGAACTTTCGTTGGATCGGCACCGTCCTTGTATAGGGTACTTTCGTGTACTCTCCCACCCTCCTCTTGGCTGAACTTAGTATTTTCCTTCTGTTCCATACTTCCAGCAACTGTTATATTTAATGGTGGATTCGATGGGTCGTCACTACTCACTGACCAAACTCTGACAGGGGATTCAAGACGCAGTTTCAAGTCATCAATTTCAGCTTCCTTTTGCTTCAAAGTTGCTGTTAGAGCTACGACCTGAGGATTTTCATTTCCTGAATCCATGTCATTATCTCGAAGCAGTTTGATCTCACTTATTTTCTCCTCCAATGCTGACTCCATGGTCTTTTCTTCATCTCTAAGGGAATCAATTGTAGATTGCATCTCCAAAACCCTACGTTCAAGCTCCATTTTTTGGTTCCGAAGGGAGTATATTTTAGCTTTTGCCTCTTCAGCTTTCTTTTTCATTTCTTTGGTGTATTCTCTTTCCTTCTGCAATCAAAAAGCAGTCGTGTTTGTTAACATTTAAAACATTCTGCTTATATGTGTATGTGTAAAACCCAAGGCATGATAAGGCAACAACTTTCAGGCCAGAAAGCAAGCAGGGAAAGAACACATGTAGCAAGATTATGGAGTTACTATTTTACTTTAATTTCGTGTTTAACAATTTTCATCTACCATGTTATATGATGGAGGAAACTGGAAACTGGACATGAAAATGTGAAATTATCTATCAGCAGACAATATATTACTGGGAAAGCTGTTTTGTCTTTCAATTCCAAAAATTACATGCATCCTCCTCTGCATTTGTACTCTGTTTTAGACTATGGCTACTGGCAAACAAAGGAAGGAATGATATAAGTTTGTTTCAATGGATGCATTGAAGAGCAAGGGAAGGAAACCATGGAAGTGGCTCAGCCAATTAGTAGTAGTCAACTATGAGGGTTTCACTCAAGCTTTTAATCCAGAATATGACATTGTCACAACAAGCTGAGAAACACTTCCCGGAGGCAATCACATGGCAAGACTTGCATTTCACTAAAATTATATGAAAATGTCAAACCATCATTAAAAAGGTAGCCGACTTTGCTCTATCGAGAAGCAACATTGGCGATGAACAATTAATGCATGTATATTATCAAGAGCCTACTGGGAATTCTAAATTCTTCAACTCTTCAGAAACTGCTATGATCCCTCAAATTCAAGACAGGCATTAACCTCATGGAGTATACTACTAGTTTTTGCATCGTTGACTTGACTACTCCTTTTTGATCATTTACAAAATGCAGAAAATATTGATCTTATGTTAATTTAGTAAACATGATAAATTCCCCCATGGATTTTTTGCAGAAAGGAATATTAATTTTCAAGTTTAAAGCTGATAGATTTTACTACCCGATCTATTTCTCTTTTGAAAATTAATTACTAGTGTAATAATAAACAAAAAAGAAACTGCCGGATGAAGAGGCAGAAGCTTCTGATTTGTCACTGAAACAGAGTGACACGTAGAAAGTAAGATGCATGCATGAGGGAGAGAGAAAGCAAAATAGAATTAAATATTACTTGCAAGAGGAGTTGCAGAGAAATGAGCTGACGGTTCTTCTCTTCCACAAGGAGGTTGAAGATGCGGCGTTCCCTGAGCTTGTGCAGCACCATGACACCAAGCAACGCCGCCCCAAACGCCAACAGTAGCATCACCCCGTACGGTCTTCCCCTGTTGCTGCCGCCGTTTCCATTCCCTTTATGTGAGATTCCTCCCATTGCGAGATCTTCTCTCTTTTCTCTCTAACTGGTGCCGAAAGGGAATGAAAAGAAGGGAATTGGGGTCACTTTCACTTTTTCTCTCGTGAACTACTAAGATATATATATAAATGTTGGAAAAGGAGGGGGTGGATTTAGCTGTTGCTTTGCTTGTCATGTAAAAGAAACCATGCAACTACTCTTTGTTGTCTCTCTCTCTCTCTCTCTCTCACTTGGAGCGGAGCGGAGTTAACAAGGTTGGTTGTCGACTTGTAGAAGCATGGGAACTGTTTCCAGGCGCTGATTCTGGGGGACTTCTAGCATTCTTTTCAAGTTTCTATGTTGTGCTACTCTTTTTTACCATATTAGCCTCCTCCTTTGTTGTTGAAACTTGAAAGTGAAACTCCAGGCAATTTGCCTGCTTTTGGGTTCGGTTACTCTTTTATACCACCTCACACTATGCCACATATTGTCTTGCAGAATGCAGCCAATGAAAATTCTGCATAGCCCTTGTCTTTCAAAAATAAAAACATAAACCTCAAGCAATGCATGCAAAGTTATACAATTAGTTAGTTGTGACACACAAAAGGGACAACATTTTTTTTTAGGAACAAATGGGACAAATAAATATTGATTTATAAATCTGATAGTAAATTTTTTAGGGCAGGAAGTCAAGTTATTGAACCCAATATAATTGTCCGTCAAAAAGGCTCAGCCCAATTAACTTTCTTTGGGCTATTCGCTAGGCAAAGCTTCCATGTTCTTATTCCTATTTAACTTCATTGGATTTGGAACCACTCTATACAAAAGGAAGGAAAGGAAATTAAAAGAAGGAAAACCCTCAACGGCCTAAAAAACGAAAAGAATTTGACCTTGTTACTTGTTATAGATTCTTCTTCTGCCATGGATTCGTTTGAAGACATCTTCGATTCATCGCTAAAACTAGAAGAAACCCATTACCAAGAAGGTTACAAAGAAGGCTATACCCACGGGATAGAAACTGGAAGACAAGAGGCGAGGCAAGTAGGTCTTAAAACAGGTTTCGAAACAGGCGAAGAGCTCGGTTTCTACAAGGGCTGCGTTGATGTATGGAACTCCGCCATTCGCATTGACCCCACCCGGTTTTCCGCTCGAGTCCAAAAGGGTATCAAGCAAATGGAAGAATTGATCGGAAAATACCCAGTTACGGATCCGGAGAATGAAAGCGTTCACGAAATTATGGATGCTTTGAGGCTTAAGTTTAGGGTTATCCGTGCAGCTTTGGGTGTTAAATTGGAATATGATGGTTACCCAAAACCCAAGGACATCGAATTTTGATTTGAGCTATTTCTTTTAGGTATTTTCATTGCTTTCAGATGTTCTTTGTTTTTCCTTTTAATGCAAAGATAGTGTAACAAAATTTGTATGAACTCGAAAAACCAATCTAAGCAGCTGTATTTTTTCAGTACAAATTAACTTTGATCTTTACTTCGCCTTTAATTGCAGCCCAGTTTCTACACTAATTATCAATTTGGCTTGCCCTCCATTCTAAGCGGTGCTAACTGTTTCAAGCTTCATTTGTTTCTCATTTATTATTGCTTCCTCTTTGTTATTACAATTTTCTTTTTCTTGCCCAGATTTTCCTACCTACTCTTTGCCAGTTTGTTTGTTTAAGTAGTAAGCAAAGTAGTGAATTGATTGTGATTATTTTTTTTAACTAATTGTTTGTAGCCTCTGTGGTCCCCACTGTCTATAAACTATGGCTGCAAATGTTCTTTATCTCGTTTCATTATCTCTATTCTCAATATCAATATATCCATTTTTAATCTTTCTTTTTTACTTTTAGTAGTTCCTAGCAAGCTGAAATTGGAGGAGGAAAACATATGTGGAACAAGATGCTGGCTTGTGGGAAGGTGTACATATCTGAAAGCCGGAACAGAGCAGCTTTGGAGTCTATAGAACGAGCTGCCAAGCTATTTCCTGAGACTGCTCTTGTGAACAAGTTTGTAGATGTTACTTACAATAGGGTTGGTTATACAGTTGTCTCCAAATTGACTTCAAAAGCATCGCAAGATTCGTGTCCTCTGAAAGGAGCAGTGTTTGCCATTGTTAAGGCTGCTTTGGAGACCATCAACTTTGAGTTGCA
Source organism: Corchorus olitorius (assembly GCA_001974825.2). NCBI lineage: Eukaryota > Viridiplantae > Streptophyta > Magnoliopsida > Malvales > Malvaceae > Corchorus > Corchorus olitorius. The sequence continues at coordinate 8,876 of AWUE01015253.1, forward strand.
TTCTGGCACTCATCCTCGACTTGGAGTTGTTGATCATATATGTTTTCACCCCTTGGCACATTCTTCCTTGGACCAGGCAGCTCTGATTGCAAAGTCTTTGGCGGCAGATATAGGCTCTGAACTTCAAGGTTTCTACCTTTTGAATTAAATTTGATGTAGATAATGCCATAACTAGTGTTAAATTAGGTTCAATTTGGTAAATGCATTTACTTTTGCTTTTTAGTAAAATAATAGCGAAAAAAAGGTTCAAAATGAATGGAAAACTGAAAGCAAATAGCAAAAACATCTACCAATGGATCTTTATTAGTGGAATTTTGGAAAAAGATTAAGCAAAAAAAGACAAATAAAAAGTTAGTCTGATGCATTGATGTGGAGATCGAGTTTCTGACCACTGAGTAGCCTAGAGGACTTCCTTTGCTTAATTGATTAATCCGTAAGATAGCAGTCAGGCAGAATAGACATAGATTTCAAGTTGGCATTTTCTTGTTCTTTTATTATAGCCTTTTGGTTTTCTAAAGTACTGCAATGAACAATTCTCCATCTTAGCCCCCTGGAATAAGCCAGAGGCTGGATGGTGTTAACTTAGACAGTTCCTCTTTCCATATGGGGATATAAGCCCATAACAGCACAATATGACTTATCAATATAAAATTTTATAGGTTTTCTTTGTTAATTTGGTATGACTGCATCATATTCTTTGCTCCCTTGATTAGGAAGTACGGATATGGTTGTTTAGAATAAAAGTTGTGCATAAGAAACTGCATTTTCCTGAGACTTTGGTATTTCTGCATTCTGTTTGCAAATTACATGAGATTTCAATTTCATATTTGTTTATGGTATAGTTATGTCACGTGTCAACTAAGATTATTTAATTTTCTGCTCCTAAAATTGTACCTTTGATAACCTTAAATGGTAATGCAGTGCCTGCATATCTTTATGGGGCGGCCAGTGAAGGGGGAAGGTTGCTTGCTTCAATTAGAAGAGAACTGGGTTATTTCAAACCAAACTTTGGTGATATTCAATGGTCCGGAGGGACAAAATCAGAGTCCTTGCCACTGAAACCTGATGCAGGTCCTATCAAAGTGTCACCAACAAAAGGTGTTATTCTAGTTGGAGCAACCAATTGGGTTGATAACTACAATGTCCCTATGTTCTCGACTGATATTACTGCTGTTCGTAGAATTGCTAAAAAGGTAAGTGAGAGAGGAGGTGGACTTCCTTCAGTGCAAGCCATGGGACTTGCACATGATGATGGTGTGACTGAGGTGGCTTGTAATTTGTTGGAACCAAGTAAAGTTGGAGGTGATAGAGTTCAGCTTGAAGTGGAGAGGCTTGCAAAGGAAGAGGGTTTGAGTGTAGGCAAGGGGTATTTCACTGATCTTTCACGGGACAAGATTATTGAACGTTACCAGAAGTTGATTTCTTTCTAAATGAGGGATGATTATGGACTTGGAGGTATTCTGTTCTAATCATGTATCTCAAGTTTTCCTGCAGTTCTATTGCCTCGTAGATATCTTTCAATCTTATGAATAAAAACATTCATTATTTACATTTGCAAGACTGCTGGTTGTTTGAATGCTTTTCTGTGTAAGTATTAACTAATCTTGGTTAACAATATGTTGCTCCTTTTCTTTTTTGGTAAAAACAATATGTTGCTCCTATTCTAGTTAAAGACTGCAAATGTTATGAAAGAATAGACAGAATGATGCAAGTCTTATTTTAGATGTTTAGTGTCTGAGTTTTAAGTCAGAAGCTAGTCGAAAATCTTGTTTACTTTTAAACTTCATCTTACTTTTGTATTTAGGGCAAAAAGAGAATGCTTTTGCCTTTGGTAAAGGGTATTGTTTGGAAACTTGGCAAAGATACTTTGCAATCTTCTTTACTTTAAAATAGAACACAACTGCAGCATTATTTAGTGCGTTCCGCATGATTGAACCTTAAATTGGGTATTGATTTGACAGGTGAATTCATAGAGACAGAACAGTTTAAGTCCAAGACAAAGATGATAGATACTGGCACCACAATGCCCTTTCTTCTTCTACTACAGTTAGGTTGTGAGGGCAGAGGGGAGATGGAGGAAATGAACTTTGGATGTGATCTTATCTCATGGTACAAAAGGACTTGTCATTATACCGATTACCCTTCATTAATCTTTGATTATTTTGTTTTCATATTATGCGAAAGGATCATTCAATAATTTATGCAACTCAAAGTAAGTACGCCGTAATAATGATGGGCATTCGTCTGTGAACCTTAATTCCAAGTATTTGTATTTTTTTGCTTGCAGAGCCAGATGATGGATATTTTAATTTCTCCTCAGATGAGGCAAGCATAGAGTAATAATTTTTACCACTAATATATTCAATTTTAGGAGTGTAAATTCTACTTTAATAATTTGTGATTAAATCTTGGTTGTTATTTTGAGTTAATGCAATATTAGTGGTTAGGATTTGGTGGTTAATCACAATAATTTGTGATTGACTTTATAAGTCGAAGCTACTATAGTAGTAATTTCTTTCACACAGCTGTTCATTCTACATTTTTCCATAATCAATAAATCATTATCGTCATTTTTCAGTCGTAGAAGAGTTATAATTGAGGGGAGATTTCAATCTTTTTTTTTTTCCTTTAGTGTCTTTCGTATTACCAATTCTAAGATTTTGGTTGCCTTGCTTTATAGTTTGTGTTTTGGGTGAAACCGAAGAAGAAGATGATCTGAAGCTGGAGAAAATAATCCCAAAGTGTGAAGATCAATAAACAAAAAAATATCTTGTAATTGTGTGAAGTCACATGGGTTTTGATGGAACGACTTCACCTAACTCTATCCACATCTATCTATGTGCTCCCCTTGTGAAACCTGTGGGCATTCCTTTTCGTCCTCCCTTCTCTCTACTTAATTAACATTAACATTTAATTTAATAAAATATAAATAAACCATATAAGGAAGAACCCAAGAGGAAGGGGGTGAAATGGAGACGTTTCTGATTGCTGAATGCTGAGACTGAAAGGAAAGAAAACAGGCAGGCTTTTTTGGACGATTCTAGTTTTGTGGTATATTTTTTTTTTTTGTTTTTGAATGTGACACGATGATCATATGCGGCCCATTGCCCATGCCCAACGCCCTAAACATTTTTTAATAACTTCAACTTTACTCCTATATGAATTGATTAATAGATTTGTGACATCTTTAGATTAGAACCAGGCAATTCATATTTGTTTTTATGGCTAATGCTTTCTTTTTTATCCTTTATTTATGATTGAGGATTTTGTGTCAGACTTATGGGATCATTTGTCTTTTGTATCTTGTTGTCCAATTGTCTAAATGCTGACTCATAATTAGCGATGCAAGAATTATGATTTTTTAATACTACAAATACGCGGCATTTGTTTGTTTGTTTGTTTGTATTTATCACGTGGATCATATACATTGATTTGGCGTCTCCTCAGACCTTATAAAGGTCTGAATTCCAACAGCAAAACATAAGGGAAAAGGAAAAGAAATTGCGAGTCCCCTTTGGCTCTTTTACAGTGTTTGATTGCTGGGAAAATTCTGGGTAGAAAGAAGATGAGAAACCAAGAACAGAGGGATGAAACTGATCATTCCTCAACTCTCACGGTAAGACCAACAAATCATTGACAATTTTCCCATTTCTTTGGGGAATGCTGGAGTAGATTAGTACTATTAAGCGATTTTCTAGTTTTCCAATTTTTAAATAATTTGACAATTTGTTCAGAAATTTACCTCCCCACTTTTTTTAATTCTGAATAATACAGATCAAAAAGGCTGCAAATCAATCCATGCTGCTATGCTGCAAGATCTTTTTCTCGGAATCACGCAACCGTGCGGCCCTTGATGCCATAGAAAGAGCAGCAAAGCAGGACCCAGAAACTGTAATCGTCAACAAATTTGAGGATCGAGCATACAACAGGACCCGCTACACTCTTGTTTCCTATGTTGTTCATGACAGCACCGGTAGTGCCATTTATAGCCCCTTGCAACGAACTGTCCTGACCATGGCTGAGGCCGCTTATGGAGTCATAAACCTTGAGCTGCACTCTGGTGCACACCCCCGGCTCGGTGTGGTTGATGACATTGTTATCCATCCCTTGGCTCGCTCTTCCTTGGATGAAGCAGCTTGGCTTGCCAAGGCTCTTGCTGCCGACATTGGCAACATTTTGCAAGGTTAGTCCAATTCTTTTTCTTTTGGTACTAATACTCTGGGTATCCAGTGACCACATTATGCCCTGGCTACTCTGGATCCCATATCAGGAAGCTCTCTCGCCATTCACTCCAATTCTGTTGTATGTATACATTTGTGTTATTTTCTGCAAAGTATCTTAGATTGTGCTAGCCGTCGCATTTGGTTTGATGGTAGAGTGCTGACTGGACTCTTAGTTCCAGTGGCTAGGGTTCGATCCCTAGTAGCCTCAATTTAAAAAAAAAAAAAAAAACTTAGATTGTGGTATTTGGTGTTGCAGTGCCAGTTTTTCTGTATGGAGCAGCACATCCAACAGGCAAGGCCCTGGACACTATAAGACGGGAGCTTGGTTACTACAGGCCTAATTTCATGGGCAACCAATGGGCAGGGTGGACTATGCCGGAAACTCTATCCGAAAAGCGTGATGAAGGACCAAGCCAGGTTTCTCGAGCCAGAGGCATCACCATGATTGGTGCATGCCCCTGGGTTGGACTCTACAATGTGCCTATCTTGTCAACAGATGTCTCGGCTGCTCGTCGGATTGCTCGGATGGTGAGTGCTCGAGGCGGCGGCCTCCCCACAGTACAAACGTTAGGTCTTGTCCATGGTGAGGACTCAACTGAGATAGCTTGCATGCTTTTGGAACCAAACCGTATCGGAGCGGACAGGGTTCAGTCCAGGGTTGAGATGCTGGCAGCCCAAGAAGGGTTGGATGTGGAAAAGGGCTACTTCACTGATCATTCACCTGAAATGATTCTTGATAAGTATCTAAACTTAATTTCTGTTGACAGAGCTTAATCCAACCAAAAAATGGTCATTGAGTCTTGGATGCAATCGTTATGTTTGACCCTTCAAATAAAATGTTGTAAGAATGTACAAAATTTGATCATTACACTTCCATAACTCTTAACCTCGTATGATATCAACCTGTTATAAGATTTAAGCCATTCTCAGTTGAGTTTTCTGTACTTTGTTTGTACCTATCATCCCAAAAATTGCATAGTTCAGAATCTTCTGTTCATTTCAATCAATTATAACATCCTATTTACACCAATTAGATAAAAAAAAATGCTGAGATGCATGTTAAAAGGTGGACAATTTTATATAAAACAGAGTTTTCATTTTTTGGATTTGAACAAACAAAATTCTGCCGCCTTCCGACAACTGTGACCTATGAAATATGGATACAGACATTTACACTTGGGGTATATTCAACTCTTTACCACTATCATGACTCATGAGCACTGCTTTTTCCGAAGATCTTCAGATAGTAGTGTCTTAAAGAGTTCTTGCAGCCTCTCAGCACCAGGGCCTGGTCTAAACACAGAATCATCACCACGGACGGAACATGGGTCCGCTCCATCCTCTGAACTCCCAATACACCATGCTCCAGGTGCAAAACGGCTGGTGCGGCCTAAAAGCTCTTTGTCAATTTTGTCCAAGACTGGATCATTCTTATGGAACTTCCGAGCAAAAGGCGCCTTGCTTTTGACCATTTTATCGAAGTCTTTCATTGACAATGAGATTGGATGTTGCTTTGGAGGAGTGTCCCAAGCAATATAGTGGAGATCGTGGCTTATTGCGGTGTTACGAAATTCGTCAGTGTTGCAAATAACAGTATGGAAATAGCCTTCTGGAGAGGATATGAAATTTGTGTAATACATAAGAATGGTTCGTGGGAAGTTATCCCATCCCCATATACAATACTCAACAAAAGTTCTAGTAAGTGCTACCCATGCTGAACCTGCATTTAATACAAAGGCAAAACAAGCATTTGAAAAATGCATACAGACATCTAATTCATATTCAATTCAAATGAATACAAGCAACAGTGTCTAGTTTATATACAAACTAGAAAGCAATAGATACCAATACAAGGCAGAAAAGAAATCCATCTAAAGTCTTTCACTTGGACACTTTATATTGAAGGGAACTGTCAACAAGAATTGGTTATTCAAATCAGCTTTCAACTCTAGAGAAGGTAAATACTTAACAATTTATGTTGGTAATGCTCTCATCCATGAAAACATGAGTTAATGCTTTGATGAAATATTAGCAGGGTTAAAAATTAATGATTTCATTATGGTAATTTAAACTTGCTCAATAGGTTAAACTGAAAAAACTCAATAGCTAGGTGATAAGAGAGATTTTCACATTTCTTTTTGTGCACGCATGTGTGGTACTTGAGTTTACCAAGGTTTGACCCCCGGTCCTTCAAACTACGAGTCCAGCACTCTACCAACAGACCATGCAATTAGTGGCGATTCTCTTATTCATGATTTTCAGCAACTGATAAAAGTTCTACCAGTTTCTTAGAGATGCAATGCAATGGAATAATCTACAGCTACATAATACCTATGCTTCAAAAAAAAAATTAGGAAGCAGCTCAATCAAATGTAATAGGAATAATTATTGCTAAGATAAAAAGAATGATGAAATTATGGCCTCTAGCACTGCAGAACAGGAACTCTGAAAGGACTGCAGCACCTCTAGCTATAACAATTGAAACCAGAGTCAGTATAAGGAGCATATGACAACACACTGTCCTACAATATTGCTGGTCTAAACCACCTAATATTTAATCTCCTTCCTCTCACTAGTCCATTTGGAACATCAAGGATATACTTGCATGCTTAGAAGGAGAAATGGGAGAGCTAGCTGCTTGGCATTTCCATGCAGCTAGTTCCTCTGATGTCTAAGCATCAACAAATCATTGAATGTTAGGAGTTAGATTTAGGCTCATTTAGGCTGGCATAGCCAAACCTCTAGCAATAGAGAGGCAAAGGTGATCTTTCAATCTTTCCTCTAGTCTCAGCAATAGCAAATAATGGGGAAATCAGCAAGTCAGCACAAGATTTCTTGTTTAAATAAAGGCACAACCAAAATGGAAAATGGAGTACAGTTTCCTGTTTAGAAATAAAAGCACCTAAGCCTGATTGTGGGCTCTGGCCAGACAAAGACATGGCTTTCCGAAAAAAAAAATTCAAAATTGACAGCTGATTGAGGCTTTTTAGTTCCCTACAACCAAATAAGGATAGAAGGAGCACCAACATACAAGACTTGATTCTAAAATGCAAAATGAAGTTTCTTACTCCAAGGATAACACTTGGGTTGCATCAGCTAACAAAAGTCAGCAATAACATTCAATTCCCGCATTTACTACAAGCAAAGAAAAGACACCCCCTAGTATTAAGTTCAAAAGACAAATTAGTACACGCGATCCTTTTAGGCAATTCAACTTCAGTGGACGCCGAATCAGAGGCTTAAAACCGTAAAATATCGTTCGCAATTTTTAAATAACATGATTGACACAAATGCATTGTGCACTTATGGAAAACAAAGAGAGGTGGAGGGCAAGCAATCTCTCTAAAATTGGAGAAAGTCTAAGATATGCATGCTTACCAAAAAAAAAATAAAAAAAAAAACAAAATAAAGAACAATAACATAGAAATAATAACCAACCTGTATACAACTTGAAAGATGTGGGCAGTGATCGGCGTTGCGTGGTCCAAGCTATGTCGGACTTTTTGGACAAGTAAAGGCCCGGATCAACAATGATTGGTTTTGCTCTCTGGTTCCTGCAAAAGCACATAAAATTCCAATAGAAGATGGTGACGATAGTGCTTCAGAAAAGAATTAACTAAGAGTAGCATGTACTTCAGGTATTAATCTTACAGCTTCCAACCAGTAATCTGTGTATGTTCAATGAAATTGATATTTCTTGACAAATTGGAGAAAACATGCAGCAAATCTGCAGAATTTGAACACGTCAGATATTTTCTTCAGCAAAGAGAGCTAGAAGCAGTTCAAACCTTATAACATACTTCTAAGTTCTGAATATGTTTGACAACTCAATAACAAATGCATGCCATAATGACAAGAAATATACTGATGTAGCTCTTTCAAACATTTTAACCCAGAAAAAGAAACAGATGGTGCAAGTGGCAATCAGATGTCTAAAGACACGGCTAATGATGGATGAAAATAAATTTAAGAACTTATCATACAAATGTTTGAAAGAGTTGGACCGAGTAAAATAATATAGACGATTGATTGAACCCCTCATAAAATAATTTTCAGTAGAACTTAGTTAAGAAGTCCCACACTCTTAAATTTCCCCTTCAAAGTTTAGACCTTAAGTGATAAACTTCCCACATAATCAGGAAAGTAGCTGAAGAAGGGCACATATATGCATATTCAAGTTTGTTTATATTACACCTGCAGTAAAGAATTATGTTCAATGTGAAAAAGTTGATGGCAGCAAGCAAAGTTCTCAGACCAATCAAGAGCTTAAATTTTGTGCTACAAGTAACAAGCATAGTAATATTCCTCTATATATTAAACCTATTAAGAAATCCTCTCATAATGACAAACATACATGAAGGAAAAACAAGAAAAATAGCATAGCTAATATAAAGATGAGGAGCCAAAGTCTTAGCACTAACCATCTTGAGTCACAAGGGGATAATCTGAGGCACTAAGATTTAGAAACCAATCCCACTCCAAGCTCTCCTTCAAAAGTATTGCAATTGCTTGAAGGGTACAAGCAATCATTGTAGGACCTTTATACGTTACCAAGTTGGATTGTGCCATTACCCGCACGTTTTCTACTTCACGAAAAGTTGGATCACTCTTCACCATATTTGTCAATTCCAACCTTTCACGTGGTGGAGCCTCAAGATCCAAATGCAAAACATACTGATTTCTCGGATGATATACTGCCTGCAAGGTTCTCATCATCCTATGACTATCTCCCTTTGTCCCGGAAATAAGATATGCTAGTCTAGGCGCTTCGACATCTGAATGAGCACTTCTGTTCAAAAATTTCTTTAAATCTGACTCTACAAAATACCCACTAGAGTCCTCTGCTCTAGTAAAGGAAATAATGTCAAATGGCAGCTGATCTCCTCCATAAGGAGCATTGAACAACCCAAAAATGGCAGACAGGAACAAAGTGATGGATACAAGTAAGCTTGCAAGAAATGGGACAATCCATTTTCTATCACTAAATACCCTTGCCGAGTGGGAATTGCCACTTTTCCTCACGCTTGTCAATGGGTTTTTCATCAACACCAGTTTCCTATATAGCTTCCTCATTTTGGGTAATACGGCCAAAATTTTCCGACCTCCAGGCTAAGAATAAACCCAAGATACGTGAAGAATCAAGCAAAACCCAGCAGTGTTACAAAGAAATAGGACCAAAAAGAAGCAGGGAGGTCCGAAAAGAGAACCAAAACCGCCTTCTTAAGTGTATGAAGAACATTTAATCTAATGCCTAGCTTTCTTCAGAAGAAAACATGGGTTTGAAGCAAGAAGATCATTACAACAACATGAAGTACAGAGTAATCAACAGGAAAAATCTCCCCAAATTCTAAATGACGATATGAAATAGCCAAGGTTTAATAGGAGGATATTGAGGAAAAGTTTGGTGGTAGACTGGTAGGAGCTCAAAATTGATTAATACACTAAAAAAACATGAAATGCAAAATGGGGAAAGATATTTACAGGCAAATACAGCATGAAACAGTAACCGACAGAAAAAATCAAGAAAAAAAAGTAGATAAGAGTTAGATTTAGCATGCAGTAATTAATAAAAAGCAGCTGTTGTTAACTGCCCCCCAGATCTAACTACGAATCAATCCCAGAAAACCGATAATGAAGAAGCAGCAAGATGCTAATAATATACTTAGAATCTAAGTTTCCAGATACTTCAAATACACGAGAGCTCAAAAGAGAGATAGGTTAGAGAAGCTTACTTTGAAACGAATATGACCCAGAAAAGGAAAGAAGAAAGTGATATGAAAATGTATACAAAAATGGGGTATTGAATGAGGAATAATTGTGAGGAAGAAAAGTTAAAATCTTTTTATTACAGTAGTTGAATAGATTCTAAGCTTTGAGATTGAAAATGAGGAAGAGAAAGTAAGGATAGAGAAAGACAGAGTTTGATCGAGATTTCAGCTTTAATTTTGCTACTTTGCTTTAATTGATGGCAAAGATTAAAAAACATGGATTAAAATGCTTAGTTAAAAGATTGTTCATAATCATAATCGATGTGGTTACCACTTTTGTACGCTCTTTTAATGCGCGTGAATTGCAATACTCAACAACTATCGACTACAATACCAAACGACGGGGCCCTCTGCGAGTGGGGATTATCAAGAACTCAAAAATTTTTAAGAAAAAAATCTAGGGAAGTAATAATAGAAAAGTGCGGGTAATTTATTCAAGTTCTATTAAGTTCTTACAGAACACCGTCAAGTGCGGGGGCAACATTTGATTAGCGTATTTAGGTTTTGACTTTTGAGGTTTTCTTTTGTTTTGAAACTCTGGAAGAACTGTGTTGGTCTGTTTCGCGGCGTTGGGGTGGGGGCAATCCAATGAATTGAGATAAAGAAAGGTTGGGCACTGCACGGCCTACAGTAACCATCAGATCCTGCACACGTGGCGACGTGAACTCGTCCATCATACAAATCAGATTGTGCAGGTGCAGGGGGCTCCGTGGACCCTCTGATATGAAACAAAGCAGAGCCGACACTTGAAATTTGGGATTTTCTTCAAACTTCTAATTTTGTTAAAAATTGGAAAGTGGAAACCGAAAAAAAAATTTACAATTTACAAATCATCTTTTACTTAATTTATTTACTACTGCTACTATACTATTGTAGTAGTAGTAGTTTTCTTAAGTAGAGATCATTGAAAATAACGAATTTGAATGGGGTTACTAGTCTTGGCCAAAAGAAAAAAAAAAAGAAAAAGAAAATGGGGCTCCAGATCTAGAAATTTTTTCTAGGTGGACACAACACATTTCATAAAAAAAAACTTCTATAACTGTTATCTTATACGCTTCATTTTTTGATTTCGTTGTATAATCTTTTTAGTATCTACATTATCAAATACATCTCTCTCAATGTATCTAACTAAACAATCGTTCAACCATTCATCACCCATACGGTTGCGCATCCGATTCTTTATGATGTTCATAGCAGAGAATGTTCTTCTACCGTAGCAGTTGCAACTGACAAAACCAAAGCTAACTTCAGAAGCAAATACTGTAGATATGCAGTATGCTTTGCAGTCTCTACTATTTTTTCAGATAAATCAGAAATTCCTTTTAAGTCAAAAAATCTTTCATTTGAACGGACATCTACAATATAATTCCCAAGCTGCCCATCAAGCAACACAAGTTCTCCTGTAGAAAATTCATATGGATAAAATTGGGCAAAACGAATCAATTTAACCTTGTCAAAAGCACTAAACGAGGATTCAAGCAAGCCATACAAAGGAGTAGATTTGTACTTGGCTTAGGAAAATGATTATTAAGTTCTTGAAGTTGTCTATTAATCACCTGATAATATAAGGCTAAAAGTTCAAATAGGAGCCTGACCTTTAGGGAAAAGGTCATTTAAGGGCCTATCCTTTCAATAAGGTCAAATAAGTATCCAACCTTTTCGAATAGGGTCAAATAAGGACAAAACAGGTTTTGCCAAGATGAGTGTGGAACACGCGTTGTTAAACCTAACAGCACGCTGACGTGTCACTTTTTTTTTTTTTTGTGAATTGAGCACTTAGCCTAAACCACATAATAGACTGCAGTGTCCCTGCAGGGACCTTATTAAACGCATAAATCCTCAAATCAGATCACAATTTCATATCTCAGAGATTAATGCACTCACAATGAAGATTATGACCAAGCAAACATTGCAAATTATATTAGAGATTAATCTCAATGCTTCCATAATTAAACACTAAGTAACAAAGAGCTACATTTTTCACAATTGATCATCAGCTACAACGACACACAAATCCTGTAACTACAATTACAAAAAGATCATCAATTTACAACACAAAACAACCAAAAGTCCCAGCTCTAACATCTAGTTCTTGCCATCTTTGATAGCTTTGTCTACTACTATGACCTTCTTGTAATCAAAATCCACGGGGTGCAGGCCACACTCTTCTGGCGCTACTGGCTGCCTATCACCAAGAATGTTCCATAAATATACCAGACAAGACCCTTATGCCCAGTTGTCAAGACCTATAATGAACACAACAAGCACTCTCCAAGAACAATTGCTACTCTTATGCCCCGTTGTCAGAGGTTTAAGGTTCTTTGCAACAGCCATTGGATCAAGTGGTTGAGAATGCATCCAATTTGGAACCTGCCTTAGCTTAAAACTCCACAAATGAATAAAGCATGTCTGCGAAGAGTCCCATTTGAAGAGCTTAAGCCAACAAACACTTCCTCATCATTCCATAGCTTTGACAAGCCGAGTGAGTATGAAAGCAATGGATCATCAGGCCTGGTACTACCAGATTGGCTCAACCTAATCTCTACCCTCACGTTAACTATATTTTTAATGAGAAAATTTTTGATTTTGTTTTATTAAAATAAAAAGCAAAAACTAAAATATAGACAACAAATTTTCTATAAAACGAAAACGTGAAACCGTAAACCCAAATGATGAAAGTATACTGAAAATCCCCAAATTTCGCCAAAACCCAATTCCCAAACCCTAAATTAATTAACTGGAATTATGTTACTCAAAACCCCAAAGCATCGAATGATTAATCATCTAAAGAAAGCAAAATAAATACCGAATATGTTTAAACTAACCTCAAATTACAAAGCAGATGAAACTATGGCCCTTAATCACCTCGATTTAACACTTATGATCTCATCGTCTTCTTCAAAACAACGAAAAAACCAAAAGCCACACTGTTTCCAAACTAGAAATCGAAGGAAAGAAGGTTTTTCGAGTTGATTTTTGAGAGAAAATAAGGGGTTGGCTTTTTTTGCTCTTTTGGAATCGCAAAAATAAATTTTAATCGTCTTTTTTCCGTTTTTAATTACTTTTTCTCTTTTACTATCAAACGGCTGAGGTAATTTGACTGCCACGTGTCAACATCTGAACACTTAACGCGCCCTTAACAGCAGTGTTCTACACGCACTGTCAACTTAAACGGTTTGTCCTTATTTAACCCTATTCGAAAAGGTTGGACACTTATTTGACCTTATTGAAAGGTTAGGCCCTTAAACGACCTTTTCCCTAAAGGTCAGACCCCTATTTGAACTTTTAGCCATAATATAATTCAACTTGAAAATGATGCAAATTTGAAACTTCATGAACTTTTCTCCTAGACCTCCCTGGAAGAACAAATAAATCTTCCATTTTTGGTACCTCAATGTTATTTGTTTCACAAAACAAGGAAACCTCTTCAAGTAAAGATTCCCATCCTCCACCTCTCATCATTTGTAATCGTTGTTTGGACACACTGATTTACTGCATAGCATTTACAATATCTTGATCACTTTGTTGCAATGCTTTAGATAAATCATTAGCAACCCGCAAAATATTTTTCATTAGGTGCGCGATTGTAAAGAATTCAGCAACATACAACAACGTACAAGCTTCCGCTCTTTGCTCTGAGTTTGTTCCATCTTTCTAAATAATTTCAAACACTTCAATCAAAGAAGAAAAAAATAGTAATCATGCTTATGATAGTCTTATAGTGTGAACCCCAACGAGTATCCCCTGCTCTTTTAATAGTAGTTTCTTGATTTAACCCACGACCACTAGAAATTTCACCATTTTGTAATGCTTTTCTAACCTTTGTCATATGACTTGATTGGAGGATTTCTTTTCTCTTACATGAGGTACCAGCAACATTAACCACACTAGCAACCATACTAAAGAAGAATGCGATCTCAACTTGTTTTTTAGCAACAACAACAAGTGCTAATTGAAGCTGATGTGCAAAGCAATGAACATAAAAAGCACACTCATTATCTCTTAAAATCAAATTCTTAACCCATTAAATTCTCGTTGCATATTACTTGCACCATCATAGCATTGTCCCCTAATTCTAGAAAAACATAATGCATGAGCTGCAAACACATGTTCAAGAGCATCCTTAAGTGATGAAGCAGAAGTATTAGAAACATGAACAAGACTTAGAAAACGTTCAACTACTCTTCCTTTATTACCACAAAACGTAGAACAACTGCCATTTGCTCCTTAATGGATATATCACGAGATTCATCAATTAAGATAGCAAAGAATTCATTTCCAAGATCATCAATAATTGCAGAAGTAGTCTCACTAGCAGCTGCACTAACAATATCCTTTTGTATAGTTGGTGCTATTAGCTTAAGATTTCCAGGAGCATTTTTCAAAGCCTTGTTTATAGTTTTATCATGACTAGCAAGAAATTGCAAAAGCTCTAAAAAATTACCTTGGTTACTAGAATGATCAAATTCATCATGTCCACGAAAAGCCAATCCTTGTCGCAATAGAAATCGAACACAATCAATCATAGCTGTTAGATGAGTTCAATATTCCTTTTTGGCTTGATCAACCTGCTTATTGATAAAAACATCAACATGTTGATTTTGATTCATTAGAATTTCTCATTTTCTCCATGCCACATTATGAGAACTGTTAGGGCCTCCAATGTGAAGTTGTAGTCTGCTTTTATATTTCCAGTTTGTAAATCCATCAACAACAAATGCATCACTTCCCTCTTGCTCTCCTCCAGATTCAGGTTTGATGAGATAACAACATAAACAAAATGCTGCATCTTTTGATATATTGTATTCTAACCAACTTTTATGATCCTAGAACCATTGCGGATTAAAACACCATAATTTATCACCATATTTCTTTTGAGGAAAGTTGTGATCCGGTTGGCAATGACCTGTCAAAAGAGAAGCTCTTCGAATCTAATCACGGTCATTAGGATGATATTCTATAATTTTTGGTCTTTTTCTTGGACCCGCTTCAAGGTCTTTTAAGTCTACTTGTAAAAACCTCTTTTTGGTAGAAGAAGATGACTCTTCCATTGTTATTTTTCTTTTGAAATATTTCTCCATAGGTGTGTGTGTCCGGTGGACTTTTTATGTTTTTGTTATTTATGTGGGCCTTTGTTAAACTAAAACAAATACATTTTACTAATATTTCACATGGGCCAATGGACACCTAACATGATTTAATCTAATTGGGGTGGGCACCCATATACCTTCCCTCCCATGTCCATCCGCCCTTAATGGGGCTACTATTACTATTTTTCTTTTGGTCTCTAGAACCTATACACATTAAATCATGAATTTGGGCATAAATCGGCTGCCATGTTTGCCATGTTATGAAGAATCAAGGGTTCATTTGACAATAAATTGCGTCGATGAAAATATAAGCAGCTTGGAGTTATTATCGACTTTCCCATTTGGTGAAAAAATATTTATGCTACCGTTAGATTTGTTAGCATCATATAAATGGTCAATAGCTTGCATTTACGGAGATTGGATTCATTCATTGTAAATATAAAATTTTTTAAAGAGGGAGAGAGAGTGAGACAGAAAGTAAGAGAGTTCATTAATGCATGCAACTAATTATTTAACTTTAATGATATGATTATAGAGTATTATGGGTAACATAAATGAAAAGATTATTTGTAGATCAAATTGAAAATCATTTATGGTTAATCATCCAAACCCCTTTAGCGAAAACAATCCCCAACCATAAGAAGCAAGTTGAGAATAAGTTGTGGGGAGCTTTTTGTGCGGCAAGTGTGGGACTGAACTGGTCTTGGCTCCAAAGGGTTTCAGCCGACCCCTTTCTTCGGGTGAAGGTCGGGTTTTAGATGGAAACATAACCAAAGTCAGATTCGACCGTAATTTTGAAAGACCTACTTTGCAGCGACAATGGACTTGCGATGGATAGGTGTCTACCGCAGAAACAACTTTTTGGGGGAGAAGATACAGACTCTGTTCTGACCTGTTTTTCCGATCCCAATAACAGATCATTCTATGAAAGTCATAAATGGAGAGAAAAATTGCATTCATTCACCTCAAATAAAAGGGAAATACATTGTGAAAAAGGGCTTGGAAGAAAGGTGGGAACACTACTTTAAGGGAAAGAAATCAAAGAAAGATGATTTAACAGTGTTGTTATGAACAAGAAGTATTTCTGGAGATGAAAATTGTTGAAGATGAAGTGGAGACCGCGATTATTTATAGGCCCTCCACTGCGGTACGATGCCATTTGTGGCTATGATTCCCGCCGGAGACTTTACCAACTCTGCCATGGCATCTTCTATATCGAGCATATGAACAAATATGTTTTTCCTCCTTTTGAATTCTCCTTGCCTTTAAGGGTGTCGAGTCCACTTCATCTTTAGCCGTTTGAGATTCTCGGCAGCTGCAGCAAGTCAACATTGCGGAGATTCTTTCCCTTTGCTGCCATGATGTTATCTTTGAAGTCGGGAGCAACCTTTAAGCAAGTTGTCCCTTCCAAAAATAGCCCTGACAGGATTCCCACCTTCACATGCCTCAAAGCCACATCTTCACAAGGTTTTTCCGCTTCGTGGTCTTAATCCACGTTTTCTGTAAATCGAAATAGTTAGTGTGTTTTATTGCAGTCATTAAGCTTTGATGCCGTAATTAAATATGAAAATAATTTGTTATCAATAATTATTACTCCCTTTGGCTATATTCTCTCCTCAGCATCTTTCCTGCGGCATCTTTGGCTTCCCCTTGAGCGGCACTGCAGATGCTTCTCCCATGCAACGTGATGGTGGAGACTCTTCTGCCGTGAGGGAGACTTGTCCTTATGTGTCGATCTAGTAAACTTGGGTCTTTATTGGTTATCCGTTGGGCCACTCGAGAACTGTGGGCCTTGTTTGGGCCTATTTTTGTGTATGTGATGTATTGAACTCTTTTTTATATGTGTGTGATGTGTTAATGAGCCAATACCAATGTGATGGGTTTCTACCAAGATTTATGGATGTGGGTATTTTCTGAAAATAGGAAAAATATGGAATTATAATAATTTTGGCTATGGTAAAAAAATTGGGATTTTTGTGTTTAAATGGGCTTGACTATCCCAAATTTGACCCTTAACATAATTTTATTTGGTAGATTTTTTTTTTTCAAAACGTAAAGGGCTTGAAAGGATGGGATGAAACTGATGATCATTATAATGCACAGACACAAACAGGTAGACAGTACATACATTGTACCTTATGATTTCTGTTGATTTTTTTTTTGCCCGATATAATTTCTGTCTATGGATTACTCTTTTATGAAAAAAAATAAAGAAAAGAAAGGAGAAATGTAAACAGAATAATAAACTTAATGGTATGTAGTAGTATGCAATAGATATTTAATTACCTTATATGGTATAGTATATGTCTAGATTTTTAAAAACAACATTATGGGTATTAGGGAGATAGTTAGTATCATGACTGTGTCACTACTCTAATTACAAGGCAAACTAAGTAACTCGAAAATTCAGCTGATATATGTCGAAAGCAAGTGAGAAGAAAAAGGAAAACAGCCAGAGAAGGAAAAAACACCAGAACGACGCCAAAACCTATCCCGACAAATCCAACTTTATCTTTACTGCCAACCACGATATCTCTTCATCGCTGTTGAAACTTAGTGATTGAAAGAATAGTACGGGAAGCAAAATCGATTTACTTGATTACAGTTTCAATTCGATTCACAAACTCATCTAGGGTTACAAATCGGGGAAAAGCTCCAGAAAGGAGGAGAGCGGTATCCCGCCCAAATCAACGACCTTCCTGCTTTCCCCACTATCAGCAATACCGGACACGGTTTCTCCATCGCTTATCAGCATCAACGCTGATCACTTGGTCATCGTTGCTGTTATTGAAAAAGGTAAAGGGATTTGGAAGATTTCTTCGTCGGAAAGAGGTAGAGGGATTTCAATCCTTCAACGGGTCTTTTACCAACTCTTTCAACGGGTTTGTGCCTCCTCCAAAGTTTATACCTAGTTTTGTGAATTTTAAGTGTGTTTATCTTGATTCCTCCCATCCCAACACAAAATGTTTGGCATGAAAAGTGGATTCCTTTTTAGCAAAGGACAGTCTTCTGGGAGCAGTGGTGAGAAAGCAAATCGCCTCAAACAAGAAAAGCTTCTTAAGAAGCCAATCAATCACCATTTTGATGTATTTGAGGAGACCTCTCTTGATTGTAGTGAAGATGATTACGGTGAAGATGATTACGAGGATCATGTCGAGGAACACGGAGAATACGCTTTTGAAGTGGAAGATGACTCATTATTCACTTTCATGAAAGATTTAGAAATCTTTCAAGAGATCTATTTAGGAGAAATGGCTACAGATTATCAAGAGAATTTGGGACCATCTATTTACCTAGAAGTCCAAAGCCTTCTTTTCTCAGCATATTGCAGAAATTTGTAACAAGACATTTTCCTGGACTTATGAAAAGTAATTCTTGTGGGATCATGGTTTCAAGACTTAAAAAGCTTTAAGGGCAGATGTGAAAGTTCAAGGACAGCACCAATAAATACTAGGAAAATATCTCAAGATTGAATAAAGAGAATGAACTCCCAAAGCAAGAGATATCAAAGTTTAGGCTACCGGAGACAGAATTTCAAGTTTTGAAGACTAGAAACAAGGAACTAGAAGACATGATTATACATATGCAAAGAGAAAATTGGGAATTGAAAAGAAGCAGCGTAGGAAGGACTGATAGTCACATAGATGATCTCCAAGAATCAGAAGACAACGTGAACAGGGGCAGACCTTAGTGGAAGGTAAGCATTCCAAACATATTCATTTCTCAATTTCTGAAAAGGCTTTCTGGTCAGACAGATTTGCTACATTTTTACCCTATGATGATGAGAAATTGGTGTGGACAAGAAACACAACTAGATAATCACTATCTAATTGTTTGCTAGGAATCTACAAAATTGAAGAGATCCTAAGTATGCTCAAAGTAGAACAATGAAGCTAAATTCTCAAAAGAACTCTCTCTTTGAGTGATAAACTTAACTTGGTTTACAATAGGTGATATGGATCCCTTATATAGAGGTAAGAAACATCTTTAACCTAACCCTAAAGATGTATGGGCGGCTATAAGGCCTTACAAGCCCAAAATAAAAGACAAGGAAAACTAGTCCAAGTCCAACTAGGAAAAATAAATAACAAAGCATAATTAAACAAGGATTGGACTTAGTCAAACAAGACCCAATCCTAATGTCATCCAAACATAATGATAAACTAATCTAAGATAGAATAAGGCCTCATAAGGCCGATTAGACCTAAACAAGCCCAATTAGGTCTCAATCGCAAGCAAGGTAAGAAACTTGTCTTCAAGTGGTTTCTTCATGCTCAAATCATCTTCAAAGGTCTTCAATTGAACTTCAATAATCTTCATATCTTCAAGATGAGTTCGAACAAGGCCCATAAGTGCATCCTTGAATCTCTTAGCTCTTGCTCTTGTCATTGGCCCATTAGGTAAGCTTAAGGGATCAAATGGCATCTTCTTGGTGCTTGGAACATGATCATCGACAACTCTTTGGTCTCCATGAATCTTCATGCTTCCTTGCAGCCCTTGCACATCATCTCCTTGCTCTTCATGCTTGTCTTCAAGTCCATGATAAACTTTGGGCGCATCACAAGCTTCAAGAAGGAAAAAAAAAGGTTTTTGTTTGCCGTAAATATGGAAAACCAGGGCACCCCAAATCAAAATGCAATCTTTCAGGATGTGATACTAAAGGGTGTCCAAACCTTGTTTATACATTATATGTGCAAAAACGAGTCCAACACCAAAACCATGAAACAAGGGTGAATATACAACTTGTACGCAGAGCTAGAAGTGATTTAAAAGAGCCGCATCCCATAGCAATAAGTGTAGCGTTAGTAAGTGAGACATCCACGGAACAAAAGTCATCTATTAAAGCGCTCCAAATGGTGGAAAATGACAACATATCAGGAGATTCCATCAGTTCGCTAAAGTCCTGCATCAACCAAGAGATCCCTTCACAAAGCTTGGAGGAAGATAATGATGAGTCTACTTTTACCTTCAAGACAAAGTGCAAAGAGGAAGCGGAGAGTAATCTTCTTACTAGGCAAGTCCAAACCAGTGGTAAGCTCTATCCCAATAATGAGAAGAGAAGGAGAATTCCTCTAGTAAGGAATAAAAAAGAAAACAGCAATACCCTTGTCATGAAACAAGAGAAAAAATCAAAGGCAAAGATGTGTGTTATGAAAAATAAAATCAAACCCAAAAGCCTCAACATTCAGCTTGGCAAAAGGAATTCTAGTTGTGACCTTTGTTCAACATTTGTCTTAAAGTCACCTGACAAGAAAAGGTTTAAGGTGGAAAGGAACTAGACGTTGGGGATGATCGGTACGGACTATCAAGTTTGAAGTGACTGCATGATTGCCTTTGGTTTTGCACTTTCGCTTGAACAGCTAATGGTTTTCTTGGCTCCATAGGTTGCTTCTATTTTGGGATTCTTCACTGTGACAAGCACAAGATCATATCCTTTTTTTGGAGTTAGATTTTATTTACTTGTTTAGCTTTGCAACCATGTGGTTTGTGTTCTACTCATGTATTGCATATCATTATTTTTATCTTGTACTAACCAAATTTGATTAATGAAATCTTTGCTTTGGTACCCCAAAAAAAAAAAAAAAAACTATTCAAAAAAACCACTAGTTTTGTTGGTGGAGAGTACATCCAATCTATTGGACAACATTTTTTCTTAGTCTTTCTAACTACCCAATTGACAGCCCTATTGCAATTTCTATGAACAAAAGAGAAAGAAAATCTATCAAAATAAACACCCATGTTGACAATATCAAGCTTGATAGTCAGTGTATCTCATCTGTTCTTTTGGTTGGGGCTGCTAAGAGATCTTTGTTGTCAAATTCGAAAATTACATACCTCCAACCTCTATCACGAGCAACTTGAACAGCCAATCGTAAAGCCATGGCTTCAGCTACATCAACCAAACCTGCCTTGGTGAAGAAAGAAGCACCATCGATCAGACTTCCATCATGGTCTCGACATACAACTGCAATATATACCTGCATCCCCACTGGTGACATCAAAAGCAGCATCACAATTGATGAGCTTAATAAAATCCTTCTGAAGTGGTTGCCACGCTTGTTGAGTTGGTCTCATCCCATGTATTTTGTTTGCATTCAACAAACCTTCATTGTACTCCACAAACTCAACCATAACATGATTCCAAACCTCAATGGGATCGCCTCCTCTCCCTTTAAAAAGAAAAGAATTTCTTGCCTTCTACAGGTTCCAGCACAATAGCCAATAAGTTCAACGACATTTAAACTCCCAAAGCTAACAATGGCATTGGCCGATTCTTCCCACCACTTTAGAAAGCTAATGAAGCCTTCACTCTTTGAGGAATAGCTGAAATGAGAAGCTCTCCATGCTGCCTGGGCAAAAGGACAGAAGAAGAGAATATGTTCTAATGATTCCACCTCCATGCCACATCTGTCACACTAGGAAAAATGGCCACAATGCCTTTTAACAAGATTCTCCTTGCAAGTCAGAACAATGTTTCTACATGATCTCCATAAAAAAATTTGACTTTGGGGCCACTTTAAGATTCCATAAACTCCTCCATGTGCTGTTTTGCTGCGTACTACTCGAACTCTGTCCATTATTACCGGAAGAAATTGCCTCTGAAGTAAGCAACCTATACCTAGATTTAACACTGTATTTCCCATCTCTGATGAAGGGCCATATAAGCCTGTCTGAGGTCGACTCGGAGCCTACTGGAATTTTCTTTATGGCATTAACTTCTGTTTGATTAAACACCATGCGAAGAGTGTTGTCTTTCCAGCACTTATGGTCAAACTTAATAAGATCTTTGACCACCATGCATGGGGCCTCCAGTATGGGATGGAGTAAAAGTGACTCGAAAAGAAGGCAAGTCAGTGACCCATGCATCGTTCCAAATTAGAACCTCGTTGCCGTTGCCAATCATCTAATGGACTCCTCGCTTCAAAAGTTGAATCCCTGTAGATTCTGTTAAGGAATCTCAAACTCTACATATAGATGTAGTTGGCATGCTGACTTTACTAAAGTGTCAACACAAGTACACAACAACTCTTTAAAATGCAATCAATCAAATAAAGTTTAATGACTAGGTTAATATCAAAGTAGTAAAGGTTTGGATTTACGGTGGAAGATATTCAGATTCGAGTCTTCACGTACCTTTATCGGTATGTGATTTGTAAATTCAAAAAATTTGTAAGTTAAAGTCTAATAGATTAGAAATTCTCAAGGGAGTTAACGGCTTGCTCTGATTTTAGAGATAAGATAACTTACTTTATTCCTAAACTTTTAGCCAAAACAAAAATTTGTAGTAATAATAAAATTTAATACTAATACTAATACTAGTAATTTGAATATTGAACATACCAGCAAAATTGCAATCTCAATACTCCGACCCATCTTGGAATTTCATTAACAAACTTGAACAAATTATAACTATCATACGCAAAGTGTATAGAGACAACTTGCCTTCCAAGGCTGATCACTGTCTATTAAATAATTTATCTTCAAAGAACGCTTCATAGACCATATGTGCTTTGGACTTTGGATAACAAAATTAACTTATTTAGATTAGTTGAAAAGTCTTTTACCTAACTAATCTTTTAAAAATTTGGCTAATTGCTCAAATACGGGCCTAACGTTTGGTAAAATGCTTAAATAAGAGCCTGATCTTTTAATTTAGTCAAATAAAGACCTAACGTTATTGAAAATGCTCAAATAAGGGCCCGATCTTTTAATTTGGCCAGATAAGGGCCTAACGTTATCGAAAATGCTCAAATAAGGACATGACGTTAGTTTTGATGACGCGTGAGAATTTTTGACGCCAGACCCTTATTTTAGCATTTTCGATAACGTTAGGCCCTTATTTGGTCAAATTAAAAGATCGAATCCTTATTTGAGCATTTTGGCAAACGTTAGGCCATTATTTAAGCAATTACCTTTTAAATTTGTGGCAAACCTTTTAAAATATTTATTCTAAAGGTTGAGGTACCTGAGCTGCGATCTAAAATCTTTCTTAATTATTAATATTGAATAATATTGGTTATTAGAATTAAGTTATATAATTTGATTCATGCTACACTTTTTAAACGACTTAATAGATATTTTGGCCACTGAACTTGTGAGAAATGGATAAATTAGTCCTTAAACTTTTTATAGGTCTGAATTTGTGAAAAATGGACAAATTAGCCATTTTAGATGGAAATTGGTTAAATTCCATTAACAATTTGATGAAAATTAGATGAAATTTATCAGTCATATCAATTTTCATAAAAAAAGGCTAATTTTTGTCCAATTGTTAACAGAATTGAATTCATTTCTATCCAAAATGGCCACATTGTACATTTGTTACAAATTCAAACGTGCAATTGGCAATTTGGGAACTTCAAGAGCTAATTTATCCATTCTTTATAAATTCACAAGGATCAAAATATCTATTAACCCTTTTTCAAACAAATTTGTCAACCGTAATTGAGTAACTATACTATTTATCTTGCTATTTGTCGTAAGGTTATTAAGTTTTAAAAATGAGTATAAATGAAGGAAAATTATTCAATACATCGTCAGTGGAGCTTAACAGACTGCACGTGCGTGTCTAAAAGGATGACATGTACCCCTAAGGGTGACATGTGTCCCTAAGGGACTAGATTGAAATATTTAAAATTTAATTAATTTAGAAAATGGACACGTGTCAACTTCTCACCCCGCTTGTGGAGTCCAAATTTTATGTATCAGATAATTTCCCATAAATTAATAGATTTTTTATTATTTTAAGATTTTAAATATTACAAAAGTTGTATTTAAAAATTAAAAAAAGAAATTAATAACCCTAAACATGTAATTAAAATAT
>AWUE01015254.1:0-65790 GCA_001974825.2 Corchorus olitorius
GTCCCTAATTTTAACGAAAATACTCAAATAAGGGTCTAAAATTGGTTAATTAAATCGCTAACGTTGCGAAATTGACTCAAGTCAGTTCATGACGTCAATTGACTCTGAAATGTTAGGCTGATAAACCCGATAATGTTAGGGGCTTAAATTGATTATAGGAACTAATTTGATCGGATTTTGCAATGTTTGGACTTAATTAACCAAATTAAAAGGTTAAGCCCCTATTTGAACATTTCGCAATTGCTAGGGACCAATTTAAGCAATTAGCCTAATTAATTTCATTTACTCCTTTAATATATAGCTCTACATGACCAATTCACTCTATGTTACTTCTTTTATTTATATATATATATATATATTTATATACAATACACCGTCAGTGGAGTTTAGCAGATTGCACAAGCAGGTCTTGAAGGGTGACATGTGTCTCATAGAGACTAGATTGAAATATTTAAAATTTAAGTAATTTAGAAAATAGACATGTGTCAACTCCACAACCCGCTTTTAAATTCCAAAATTTACACCGCCGATGTATCAAATAATTACCCCATATATATATATAATTTGATCCTTATTAAAACATAATCGTTATATTTATATTTTGACCCTTAAAAAGATTAGCCTTTGTATCGTTCCTAGATCACATTGTTATGTCTTTTATTTAAAGAGGAGAATTGATCAACTTAAGTACACTTTATGTAAACAAAGTTGTTCACCAACCTTTTATAGCTTAACCAATAATTAGTATATTAAAAAGTTAACGGTTACATTTAGTATTTTAATGGTATGATTATATGGCACCCGAACATTTGACTCAACAGTAAGGTGCATATTCCTTGTATCACGAGATCTCAGGTGTGAATTTTGTGCAGCTTTATATGTTGGATTTGTTAATTTGTTTATGGTACTTATTATCATAGTTTGTTTGTTTATTTATTTTTCATTGAATTTTTTTTTGCCGGGATTTTTCATTGAATTTTTGAGCTTATAATAAATTATCTGATTGTAATGAGATTTTTTTTAAGGGAGATTGTAATGAGATTTGAATAGTGGATCACCTCCTAAAAAAAGTCTACAAACAAACAAATAAACTGAGTAAGATAGAATTTGTAAAGGACTAAATATAGTATAAAGTTGAAAAGTATGAGTGTTATTTGATAAATAACTTGAATAAAAAATTGTTTTTTAGGGTAAATATACCTGACCGGTTGTCGGCAATCATAAAAATAATTCCCACAAAAACCTAACTAAGTAGACAGGACAAGTAGAGGTCGAATCCCACAGAGAAGGAGAATAGACTTATCTAAAGGATAAAATCTTCTCAAGAATCACTCAAAAGAATTACTCAAAAGCAGGGGATTAAAGATATCAATTATAAAGAAAAACAATTAATCTAAAAACAAAGCAAAGTAAATTAAATCTAAACTATAGCAATTAATAAAGAAAACAATAATAAGAAAGCATACTTCTTCTCCAATGGTAGAAATCAATCAAATTAACTATGGATCCTTGAATTAAAAAATGAATTTGATATTTTATTCTCAAATAAATAACTGGTCTAGGGAAAACCCTAACATGTATATCAGATAAAATTACCTTGGTCCAGCTTAAATCATCCCTTTTATTCTTAACAACCAATTGCCTTGGTCTAGCTTCTCAGTTGATAAGAACAGAGCATTAAGAACAATTATAAATTTTTCACATATGCATAACAAGTATAACCAAACTTATTCTTTCAAATAAGGTTAATTAATCCCTTGGAAGGAATTGGTCCTTCACTTCCAATTGTTACCACACAATCAAACTTGAATTGGTCCTTCTAAGTTTGATTTAACAATAGATTCATCAAATCATATCAATAGCTGCAGTTCTAAATCAACAATTATCAAGATCATAATATAAATCAGAGATTAAATAACTATTTATCAAGAACACATATCAAATTATAAGCACACAAATCTCACCATAATCAATTGATTAAAATCACCAAAGAATAAGAAGTATTAAGAATTTAGCTACTCATGGATTTTTCTACTCATGGAAAAATCCATGAGAGACATAAGAAAACTTACAAGATTTGAAAGGGGCGGAATCCTCCTTAGTCTTCAACAAGGGATATTGCACCTCTCTATGCAAAGAGAGGGTGCGGCACCCTTAGCCTAAAACTAGAGAAAAAACTAGAAAATAAAAGAAAAGGAGAAAGATGTAGATTTGTGTTTTCTAGGGTCACATAAGGCGGGTATTTATATTAGAAGAGGTTAGGGCGGTTTAGAGGTCTTAACTTGGTCTCCAAGTTGGATTAAAAGTCTTCCTAAAGTAAAATTTGCTCTTCAGGAAATTCTGGATTCGTTCAGAAACTTCGACAGCAATTTCGTGCTTGAAGATGGCATAACTGGGCTTTGGGCTTCGAAACAAAGTTGTAGATCTCGGAGTTTTCTTTCCAACGCCTACTCACACGCCTTATTTGGAGGTCTGAGTAGAAAGTTATGGTCTTTTTACCGAGACTGCGCTGAATCCTAATCCAAATAGGACTAGTATGCAGGAATTGGATATTTTGCTTGGTTTATGCGGCACCAATTGGGATTTTAACTCCAAT
Source organism: Corchorus olitorius (assembly GCA_001974825.2). Classification (NCBI taxonomy): domain Eukaryota; kingdom Viridiplantae; phylum Streptophyta; class Magnoliopsida; order Malvales; family Malvaceae; genus Corchorus; species Corchorus olitorius. The sequence goes on from AWUE01015254.1 coordinate 2,597, forward strand.
TAAGGGCTTATATGGGCTGAGTATTATCCCATATAAAATATCCAATATTCCATGTCTTCAAGGTCTTCAAGGCTATGGAGAAGCCTAATCTTCAATCTTTCGCGATTTAAACTCAATCCTCAATTCTTGAAATAATTATTCAATGATCTTCAATTCTTCAAATTATCACGAACTTCGAATCTCCAAATCTTCACTCAAAATTGCTAAATCCATATTTGTGACAAAAAGTCATCAATTTAGCTCCAAAAATAGTGAAAAACAACAAGTTTCCACTTTTCTTCTCTTCAAGACCTAAAAACACAGATACTTACAAAATAGGGTTAAATCACACATAAAAATACCAAAAAGCATAGGAAAATGATCATAAAAATAGGGTTAATTTTGGCTAGATCAATACCGTCAATCGAAACCACCAAATTTCAGAAGCATTTTTTAGACTTGAAACATAAAAATTAGCTTTGACTCCTTTATGAAAATTGTAGATTATGGAATTACGTTTTAAGAGAGACTTAAATCAGCTTAATCGGAAAAATAAAACAAAAATAATAAAAAATAATGTTGAAGCGTTAAAATTGAGTAAAATAGAATTTGTAATAAACAAAATAGTATAAAGTAAAAAAGTATATATGAGGCTTATTTGATAAATAACTCAAATAAAAAAAAAATTTGGGAGAATTGGACCCACCAAGGGTAATTTTTTTCAAAGTTCTGAAAATGTCCCAAGTTTTTTACTTAAATAACAAAAAAATCAAGCATGAAATGCCAAAAAAACCATGCAAATAGTAGCCAAATAAATGTGGTGATGGATACGGTTCGATAAAAGAGTAATTAAAACTTCTGTCATATATATAGTTATACGTGTTCGACTGTTTGAGACTGATTTTAGTAGCATTATTCTTTGGCTACACTGATTTTTATACCTTTGCCGATAGTCATTTGTGAAAAAGGCTTAATAGACAAATGACCTAGAGGCGGAAAAATGAATGCGAAACCCACTCGAGCCCGAATTCGATCCAACCCAATTTGATTAAAAAAGTCAACTCATGAACTTGACCAAACCAGAACTTGAATTTACCCGAGGCCGAAATTACCTGAACCTGATGCAGCCCGAACTCAACCTGAACCCGAAATAATTTAAACTCAATAATATTGTATATTAATAATACATTTCTTTAATATTATATAAATTATTATATATATGATAACTTATATATATATATATATAATGATATAATAATCACAATTCATTAACAAATAAAAAAATAGACTAGAATAATATAATAACAAGTATTTAACTACTTAATATTTTTATTTTTTTGGGTACATACTATAATACTGAATGTTTTTATATAACTTAAAACAAGATACTTCAAAGTAAAAGATATTCTCATAGAATAAATTAAAATACTATTGATTTAATTGCATGGAATTTTACTTAATCCATTTTTAGACTAGTAATACACTATTATTAAAAAGTTATTTCTATTTCTAGTGCTCTGCAACTTATCCCTATTGAGTTTGGAATGTAACAAGTTAAAATTCTCTAAACAAATGCGATCAAATATGTATTCTCATTTTTCAGCCTTACTAATCTTATAATAATTTTGTTAATAATTTTTAAAGATTATTCAATCTTTATATTTATTGGTAACTATATTATATTATGGGAAAAGTTATTATCATCAATGGACTTATAAAATGAAATATAAAACAATTATTTTTATTAAGAAAATAAAAAATTATATATCCTAGATCTAGTTCGGATTCTGAATACCGAATTGAGATCAAACCCAAACTCAATCGAAGACCGAACTTGAACCCAACCCGAGCCCGAACCTGAAAACACTCGAACCCGACAGAGCCCGAACCCAAAAATATCCGAACCTCAATGAACCCGAGCCCAAAGTAACCAAACCCTGACCCGACTCAACCCGCCCAATTGCCAGCTCTACCTCCAGACTTGTATTAAAAGGACAAAATGAGTCACGAACTTTCAATTGTCTTGATTGACTCCACGAATTTGTAATTTTTGACACATTTTCTTTTGTAGACGGACAATAACATTTCTTTTAAGTCTATGTTTAAAGGTTGCATTGTCCTTTTGGTCACAAAGTTCAAAGGTGATTTACTCTATTAAATATGTAGTCTACGTGGAGGCCATGTTTTTTTTTTGTCAGAAAACGAACTAAGCTTCATTCAAGAGGAATTGTTTGAGAGTACAAATGCCCAACGACATCTAATCACAAAATGCCTTTGATACAATCAGGAGGTGAACACAAAATAGAAAAAGAGTCTTCTACAAAGGTGCAACTTGAAAAGCTTGCTAACTTAGCCAATCCATCAGCAACACCATTACCCTCCCCAAACACATTTTGGATCTTAACAGCCTCCAGCTTACAGAAAAGCAACCTGCAATCATTCACCACAGATTTAACAAACAAATTATCAGGGCAGCAGCTATTAAGAGTAGAAATCACAGTAGTGGAATCCACTTCAATAACTAACTTCCTAATATTCAATGATAAAGCCAGTTGAAGGCCATCCCTAAGAGCCCAGAATTCTGCTAAGAAATTAGTACAGACCTCCAAATGCCTAATGGAACCTCTCACCCAAGTTATATTATGGTCTCGGATAACAACCCCAGCCCCAGCAAGTCCTGGGTTCCCTAGAGAGGAACCATCAGTATTAAGTTTAAAACAATTTTGATCAGGAGGTTTCCAAGAAACCTGGATAATAGGGGCAATAGTGATCGGTCGTCAGCAATCATAAAAATAAAATCCCAACAAACTCCTAACTAAATAGATAGGGCAAGTAGGGGTCGATCCCACAGAGAAGTGTGTAGATTTTATCCTAAGATACAATCCTTAAAATATCTCAAAACAAAACACAAAAAACAGAAGTTCAAAGAAAGCAATTAAACAGAAAACAATTATACTAGAAAACAAAACAAAGTAAATTAAATCTAAGACTATAGCAGATAAGAAAGAAAACAATAATTAAAGCATACTTCTTCTCCAATGGTAGAAAACAATCAAATTGAATATGGGTCCTTGATTTAAGAGATGAATTCAATATTAAATCCTTGATGATAACTGGTCTAGGAAAACCTAACATGCTATTTAGATAAGATTACCGGTTAAGGCTTAAATTACCCCTATTGCTAACTTAACAAATCAATTACCGGTTAAGGCTTAAAGATTCACCAAGCAACAAAGCATTAAGATCAACTAATTAATTAGTTCTTTCACACATGCTTAACAAGTAAAACCATACAACAATCAGATAAAATCCAATCACTGGCATGAGAAACTCATCGAAGCGAGGGTTAGTCGTCAAAGATTCGCTACCAAACAATCAGACTCGAGGGTTAACTATTCCGCCTGACTTAGCAATAGATCTCTCAAATTATCAATTTATCGGCCGCATAAACCAATAAAAATCAAGGTCATGGAATAAAACAGAGTTTAACATGCTATCTATCAAAAATAAATTATCAAATTATAAGTATAGAAATCTCACCATATCAATCGATTGAATTCACCAAAGCATCAGAAGTATAAGAATTTAGCTACTCATAGATTTGGGAAAATCCATGAGCGGCATAAGAGTACTTACAGAACTAGAAGAGGCGAAATCTCCTTGCTAAAAACCTAGAGTTGCCGCACCTCCCTATGGCTATAAGGGGTGGCGGCACCCTTGCCTAAAAAACTAGATCTAAAACTAATCTATGAAAAATATTTTGGTGTGTGAAAAGTATGTGATTTGTGTTACAGGAGGTGCCTATTTATAGTAGAAATAACCCTAGGAATTCCAATCCTAACTTGGAAAGGGGTCTAAGTCGGTTTAGGGGTCTAACTTAGAGTCCAAGTTGGATTAAAAGTCATCCTAGAGTAGAATTCAAGTCAAAATAGGATCCTGAATTTTTGCTGAATTCGTGCAGAAACTTCAACGGCATTTTCGGGCTTGAAAACGGCAGAACTGGGTCTTGGACTTTAAAGGAAAGTTGTAGATCTCGGAGTTAGCTTTCCAACGAGTACTTATAAACTTCAATTGGAGGTCTGAGCAGAAAGTTATGAATTTTCTACCAAAACTGCTCCTGAATCCTAATCCTGTTAGGACTAGAATCGGGAATCTACGGGATTTGGATATTTCCTTGGATTTCGGAGTCATTAATTGGGATTTTAATTCCAATTAATATCTTATAAGGGATGAGTATTTTCCCATATAAATTCTCCATAAATACCAAAGCTTGAAGGCTTATCCATGGCTTGTCTTCAATTAAAGATCCAATTCTTCAATTCTTCCTCTTGAAATAAATCTTCAAAGTCTTCAAATCTCCAAATAAGTCTTCAATGAGTCTTCAAACACGAACTTCGAATCTGCAAATCTATGCTCAAAATTGCTTTGCTCAAATCTGTGTAAAAAGTCATCAAAATAGCTCCAAAAATAGTGAAAAATAACAATTTCTCATTTTCACATCACTTAATATTAATAAAATGGTATATAATTAAGCATAAATGGGTCTAAAAACATAGTAAAATAGGCATAAAAATAGGGTTAATTTTGGCTCAATCAAATAGGCAACCATTTAGTAGTGCTATTTACAGCATAAAACTCGACAGCATTGAAGGAAGCTGACTCAAAGGTGGTTTTCCTATCTAGAATACTACCATTAAAAATGGCATTATTTCTAGTTTTCCAAATTTCCCAGAGAATAAAGGTTGTCAAAATGCCTCTTGGGATTTTATGTAACCTATAAACAGACTTATCCGAAACAATAAGCCTAATCCAAAGGTCAACAATAATATCAGGTCTCCCAACACCAACTCTATTCCAAATGCCAACAGAAAATGGGCATTCTTTAAATAGATGAGTAATCGATTCTTGGGAACTATTACACAAAACACAATGTGTAGGACCATCCATTCCTCTATGAGCCAACAACTCCCTAGTAGGAAGGATTCCAGAAATGCATTCCCAAATAAAAAATTGTAACTTAGGCAACACTTTCAACTTACAAATCCACCTCCAATTAGTTGGATATTGATCATCTTTAGGAAGGTCTCTGATACAATTAAAGGCCGAGCTAATAGAAAACTTTCCATTTTTTGAGAGTCGCCAACAAGGGGTATCTTTACTAGTACTAGCCAGTTGCCTCGGCACTCCCAAAATTGCCTGCCAAACCGATGAGGGGAGGAGGAAAGAGATAGCACAATTATTAGCAAAAAAATCAGTCACCAGTAACAAATCCTCACCCAAATTCAAAGGTCCCTCAACAAATGATCTAATAGGACCAAGGCTCGTCCAGTTCTCAAACCAGAACCAGGCATCCTTTCCATTCCCAATAATAGAGCCGGAGCCCTTATCAACCAATTTTCTGCATTTGGACATAGATCTCCAAGTAATAGATGTGCTCCCAGTGTTAGCACGTGCATACTTTGCTGAAAGTGTCTTAGCCCACAATGATTCCTTATTTCTATCAAAGTCCCAAACAAGCTTCCCCACAATAGCTTGGTTAAGAGATTTAGCATCTTTCAACCCCAGCCCACTCAAATCATTTGGTTTTGTCACTTCTACCCAATTCAGTAAATGTAACTTCTTTTTGTGGTCAGAATCATTCCAAAGAAAGTTCCTGCAGGTCTTATCAATCTCATTACAAATCGATGCAAGTAACAATCTATTCTGCATAAAATAGGTTGGTATAGACTCCAACGTAGACTTACAAAGTACCACCCTAGCAGCATGGGAGAGTACATTAGCTTTCCATCCAGCAAGTTTTCCCTTAAGCTTATCCAAGATAGAAGAATAATCATTCTTTGACACTCTAGTATGGTGCATAGGATAACCAAGATACTTCCCTAGGTTGGCAGTTTCACCAATACCTAAAACGTCAATGACATTCTTTCTATCCTCACCACTTGTGTTGGGGGAAAAGAACACTTTAGGTTTCTCCAAATTAATTCTTTGCCCCGAGGCCAAACAAAAGCTTTGCAAAGTATTCCTAATAGAATTCGTCGTCAACTCATCTGCTCTCCTAAGTAGATAGATATCATCAGCAAAAATGAGATAAGAGAAGGCAGGATTACTTCTAGAAATTTTTACAGGTTTCCAATCCCCATTCTCAACAGCCTCCAAAACATTAAGGTTAAGAATTTCCATACAAAGTATAAAAATGTAAGGAGACATAGGGTCCCCTTGTCTAATGCCTCTAGAAGGGTTAAAACTCTCTAATGCTACACCATTCAATAAAACCGAGATGGAAGATGAGGAAATACAACTCAAGATCAAATTGATCCACTTAATGGGAAACTTAAAGGCATGCAAAACATTTCTAACAAAGCCCCATTCCAGTCTGTCGTAGGCCTTATCCAGATCCAGTTTGATAGCCATACAACCAACTTTCCCTTTCTTTCTGTTAAAAGAATGAATCATTTCTTGCACAATAATAGCATTGTCCCTGGCCATTCTCCCAGGTACAAGGTTGGCTAGGTAAGGGGAAATAAGGCTGTCCAAAAAGGGTCGAAGTCTACCAACCATAATTTTTGTGACAACCTTGTAAGGAAAATCACAAAGGCTTATGGGCCTAAATTGGTCAATCTTACTAGGATTAGGAATTTTTGGGATAAGAGTTATAAGAGTTCTATTAAGAGCTTCGTGCATGCACTCTTTCTCAAAAATTCCTAACACTGTAGAGCATAATTTTTCCCCAACAATATCCCAAAACGATGGTAAAAGAAAGGGTGAAAGCCATCAGGCCAGGAGCCTTAGAAGGCTTAAAGGACCAAAGAACCTTTTTAATCTTAGTCTCACTAATAGACTCCAAGAGACAACTCCTTTGGTGCTCCGAAAGACCCACACTCCTATCAGAGATGTCTACAATAGACAAAGAGTCTGACAACAGCCCAGAACAAAAACGGCCAAAAAAATGGTCTTGCACAAGACTTTTAATACCATTCAGAACCTCCACCCAAAGACCATCAGAACTTTGGAGTCTATAAATTTTATTAGAACTCCTTCGAACCACAGTTGAGGTGTGGAAGAAATGAGTATTTCTTTCTCCTTCAATAAGCCACTCAACCCTAGATTTTAAAGCCCACAGATCCTCTTCTTCTTTTAAACTAGTTTTATATTCTAAGGAGAGAGTCTTCTTCAAATCAATTAAAAATTGGGAAGGGGAATTTGCCAAAGCTCTATCAGTTCCCGCTATCCTAACCAAAACTCTCCTTTTCCTTCTAAAAACATTCCAACTCCTGTTTATTCCATTGAGACAGAGAGTCACTCAAAACCCCTAAAGACTTAGCTAACGACAGGGCATTACTATTCCCGGTGGAGTAAATAATTGGTAAACAACCCGGGTGTTGAAACCACATACTCTGAAACCCATTTTACAAACTAATCAAAATTGGGCAGTGATCAAAGTGGCCAGTAGAAAGATGCTTAACTACGGCCTCGGGGAACATTAACCTCAAATCAGAATTAGCAAACTAAATCAATACGTTCCATAATCAATTGAGTGAAATCCTTATGGTTAGACCAAGTGAATTTTGGTTCAAAAGCAGGCAATTCTAAGAGAGAGCAAGAGTTAAGACAATCATGAAGTAAACGAGTTATAGCAATAGAAACGGGCCTACCCCCCCCCCCCCTTTTTATCCATATTTTAGAGCACCACATTAAAATCCCCAGCAACTAACCAAGGCAGGGAACAATTAGCAGCAACAATAACAAGATTATTCCAGAGAACCTTTCTGTCATGCAACCTAGGGCTAGCATAAATAGCCGAAAACAAAAAATGAACATTTAAACGACTAAACTTTACCACAGCATGGATCTCCTACTCTGTAGATCCAACAATCTGAACTGAAACGCGATCATTCCTCCACAGCATCCAAATACCACCTTGGTACCCAATAACATCAGCATCAGCCACTCCATCAAAAGGCAATCAGTTCAGGATTCTTTGAGCGTTCCTAACCCTCGCCCTAGTTTCAGTTAGAACCAAGATATCCGGATCATATTAACGCACTAAATCCAGTACCGTGCGCGTACAGTCAGGGTTGCGCACACCCCTACAGTTCCACAGAAGGATTGTCATTGATGGATGTGGAGGGTTGTTGGGCATTCCTGGCCTTCTTGGTGGAGGGTTTCTCACCACCCATCCGTGATCTGTTTTTTTTGGGTGCAGATCTACCTTGTGCATTAGATTTTCGAAGCCTTGCATCTACAAGGACCTGGCGTAAACGTGCACCTACCCTACCATGGGGTGGATTGAGGCTCGAGCCGCCACCTGTTCGTTTCCTCTCATTAGGTACTCGTATGGCCGGCAACTCATGAAATTCTCTTGCATCATTAGAGTCCAAAGGGGAATCTCCCACTGAGGGTCTGACCAGAGCGTTCCTAAGGAGTGGGTTGTGTCTATCTGCATCTCCAGCGGAGTCCCTTGAAGGTTGAAAATCACTGGCACTACTTCCTCCCAAACTGGTCTCAGTATCTTCGGGGAATCCTCCCTCTCCCATTCCTAATTGCCCAACCTGGTTGAGTTTGTTGCGCTTGGAACACAGAGGGTTGATTCGTCGACCCTGACGGTGAGACTGACCTCCTTATGGGTGATGGCTGTCTCTCTGGGATTGAGACCGAGAGCTCTTGAAGCTGATTGCTTAGCTGTTGATTCACATACTCGTTCGACCTCTGACGGTGCATTCTGGATCTATGGAACACAGGGCGATTCCTATTAGGTTTGCGACGGTTTCCTCTCATTTTTCTTAGCTTTAGAAAAAATCTTTGGACCCGAATTTGGAACAACTGGTTTAATAAAATCTATATTAACTTGCTGGGATTTCAAACTTTGAAGATCAAATTTCAAATTATCACCAGAAACGGAAATTGTGCTCTCTGAAGAAATTTCTCGATCTCACATTAAGCAAGAAACGGGAAATAGAGCAGCTTTTTCAAGAGTAGGGTCCGATAAAATATTATGACCCGGCTGCCCATTCGAGGATTAACCTATTTCCAAGTTTTTTGGCACCCATTTAGCCTTTGGGCTGACAGGTTGTAAAGTAGAACCTTTCAGCTTTTCTTGGGCAGACAACCCATTCACTAAAGAGGGAAAATTAGGTTTTGCAGTCCCAACCAACTCAAATTTCTTATCCAAATTTCTATTTCCCGCTTTTTTGTCCCTTTGGTTGACCACCTCAGCTTCCCCTCTGTTGGGTTGAGAAGTCCCTTTCACATTAATTCCATTTGTCTGGTCTTTGCCATTTTTTGACTTCCTCGATTGAACTACCATCCATGCCCCATAACCATCATCTTCAACCTTTTGCTCCACCATGGACGGCAGTTCAAAAAAGGTTTTCTCTGGACATAATTCCTCCTTATGTCCAATCCTTCCACGATGAAAACAAAGGGACCCAATCCCTTCATAAACAATCGGTTGTCTAATGCCTTCAATGACAATAGATTTTGCCAGTGGTTTATCAAGATTGATTTGAACACATATTCTGGAATATTTTCCTCTCTCACCCGAAAGAGTGTTCGAATCAATTTTTAAGGGCACTCCAATCTTACACCCAATTTTCTTAAGTATATCCTCATCAAAATAATCAACCGGTAGTTCAGGCAATCGAACCCAAGGCGCCACCGAGGAAAAGGAGGCCGCAGATGGTCTAAAGTTTGGCTCCCATTTTCGCATCGTAAGAAAATGGCCAGCCACAAACCAAGGGCCACGATTAATAACCAGATTGATATCCTCAACAGAATGGAATTTCAGTAGAAAAAAGTCCATACCTAAGTCGACAATTAATGGTTGTTTCTTAATTTTCCAGAGGCTTTGAAGTTTTTGGGCAAGAAATCGGTATCCAACTTTTTTCCCATAAACTATAACTATAAGAGAGAGAGTCCAACGCTCTCTGATTCTGTCTCTATCCTCATTACTAAGCATAATACATAATTCATCATTAATATCTTCCCCTACCTTAGTACCATCAATAATAATATTCCTAGCATCATTAATGAAGACCAAATCAGAGCAATTATGTTCAGAGGCAGGGGCAGAGTAAATACCTTCTTTAAGGACAGCCTCCTTAAATGAGATAGGGGCAACGACTGCAGGAATCTTTTGAGTAGTGGCAGCTGCAGACCCTGGAGATTCCAACCCATTAGTTTCCTCTTCAAAGGCCGAACAAGAAACTGCAAGATTAGCCGGACTAGCACTAATAGGAATACCTTCCATACTTATCTAAACGCAAGGAGATGAAAAAGAGAAGGAGAAGGAAAAGCAATTAACGAGTATCAGAAGAGAGCTAGTTTCCTTCATTTTCACACCTAGTTGTGAATTCACATTGTCTTTTATGTTTTTTTCTTTTGATAATTGAAACTATACATCTCAATTATTCAAGGCCATGTTGACATCTTGGTCTAATGTGGGCTTAATTTGATAGAGATGTTAACATCCATTTACAGAGAGCCAAATATGCCCAATATATTGCAAATTCAAGGTGTCAATTCAAACAATTAAAAGTTCAAAGCACATTTTATCCTTAAGTTCGATGGCTGTTTTGTACATTAAACCGTGCGAAAAAAACAAATCCTCCATTCCAAATTAGAACTACTTGGAAGCCAAGATCATGCCATCAGCCACATGCTCCTCCTAGTGTTATAACAAAACAATAAGCAGAAGATCTTCTTACTTCTTAGTTTAATTATCAAATCATTTCGGTATCAAAATACTATTATCAAATAATTTAAATCACAAACTACACGAGAAGAAAATAGGGTCACAAAGTCAGTGACCAGGGGCGGATCTTCATGGTAGTATGAGGGGGTATGTACATTTCTATGTGACTATACTTCAAAATGTTCAAATTCCCCCCCCCCCCCCTGAAGTTTATTTTTGTATAGACTAATATATATTGGCCCCCTCAAACTTGCATATCAAAATCCACAACCACACACAAATAGATCATGTCTTATGTTATTGACCACTCACAGTGTTTACTCCCTGCTTACCCTCCTTTCTATCCAAGTAAATTACAATACTTTTCTTTTTATCAGAAAATAACGGCTAGATTGCTGTTAGCCGCACTAAATTACAATACTTTGCTCCCATCCGACTTGATTTTCATTCAAAAAAATAAATTTTTTAACATATACTAACGACTAAAGTACCTTTTTGCCCCATAAACTTGTCTAAAATTGACATTTTGCCCCCTAAATTTTAATTTGAGACTTTTTACCTCCTAAATTTATAATATAAAGACATTTTAGTCCCTCTCAAACTGTATTGTCGGGCCAAAAATGCCACGTGACAATACCACGTTGCACCAAAATACCACATGGTAAGGCCACGTCAGACCAAGGCGCTGACGTGCCACGTCAGTAATATTGTTTGAGAGGGACTAATATGTTTTCATATTGCAAGTTTAGGAAGCAAAAAATCCAAAATTAAAATTTATGGGCAAAAGGTCACAAGTTTAGGGGATAAAAAGGAACTTTAGTCATCATATACTAATTAATATACTGCGTCATGGATTTTAGTGATTGAATTTTGAAATAAGATAATTTAAGGATGGGAAAGTAGATAATATTGCAGTACTTGGGAAAGTAGACAACTTTGTTTGGACTTCAATTAATCATATTCCAAAGACTAAAGACTATAAGAGAGAAGAAATGTGTACAAAGTCATTTTTGAAATTTACACTAAGGTTGTAATAGATTGACTATCAATAGACGGCTGGTTTTTTTGCTACAAGCTTAGAGTAAGGAAGGTTATCCATCTTCAAAGTTAGGTAATCGACCGACTCATTTGAAGATTTATAGACCCTAAGCTTTTTAACTCGATTGCCAATAGGGGTTTTGTGGAGTTTTAACTCTCATTAAAGCTCTTACCACTTTAATCAATCTGTATCCACTGTTTACTTGACAAATGATGCATTATTCAAAAAAGAGGGAACATAATGAAAATTGCAAGGTAGCAGAGCAGATGCAGAAGCGCAAAAGGTTACAATGTTTTCTTTCAATAATGAGAATAATAATGTCCACTTCAAGAAGTGGATTAGTGTTTGCTGTAGTTATCGAGGAGACAACTATACAACATCCAAATTCCAAATCAAAATCAATCTCCACCACTAATAATTGTCAATTGTCACTCTGCAACAATCTGCCAAGGAGGGCTCTTCACATGTCTTTGTTTTTAGTGAATAGATAAAGCATTTTTCAGCTCCTTTGTCAACTACTTCACGGGCCTCCTTATTTTATTTGGCTACTCACCATTTTTCTTATTATGCTTCTCGTGCTCTACTAGTTTCCATTGCAACTAGTAGGTTTTAGAAGTCCTCCTTTCAAACTAGAAAGAAGCCCTAGTGGAAGCTTCTTTACACTTCTCTCATGTTTGCTATCTGCCATGGATCCAATTCTTCGCCTTGTTCTTCTAACATTGTTTTTTACAAATCTTGTAGCAGAATCAACAAATCCCATTTCTCGGATCACTGTTGTGGGTGTTGTTTTCTGTGATATCTGTTCAAGCAACACTTTCTCTAGACACAGCTATTTCTTACCAGGTAAAAACATTGTCACTGCCCCAACATTGGCCTAAGCTCTTTTTCCCCCCCTTTTTTTATGTTTCAAGTATGAATTAGTTTTGCAATTTTGAGCAGGTGTGGAAGTGAATGTTCAATGCAAGTTCAAAGCAAAATCAGCAAAAACAACAGAGCAAATGAGTGTCTCAGTGAACAGGACTACTGATAAATATGGAGTATACAAGGTAGAAATACCGCACGTTGATGGGGTTGATTGTGTGGAAGGTTTGGCAATTGAGTCATTATGCCAGGCGAGTTTAATAGGGAGCAAAGCTTCAAGATGCAATGTACCAGGTTTGAAGACTTCCACAAACCAGATATCTGTTAAGTCAAAACAGGACAATCTCTGCATTTACAGCTTGAATGCACTGAGTTATAAGCCATCCAAAAGAAATACTACATTGTGTAGAAATCACAAAAAAGAGCAATTGCCATTGCCAGCTTCTTCTTCTTCTTCTTCTTTAAACTCTTCAAAATGCATTTTCCCTTTCCCAAATTTGGGATTCCCTTGGCCTTTTCCATCACTCCCACTTCCTCCCCTTTCATCACTTCCATTGCCTCCATCTTTGCCTTCCCCTAATTTCCCACCTCTCCCTCCTTTTCCTCCAACCTCATCTCCTTTCAGCCCTCCGCCACCGCCTGCATTTAATCTGGGAGATCCAACAACTTGGATTCCTAATTTCCCTAAACTTGCTCCTCCTCCTCCTCCTCCACCTGCATTTAATTTGGGAGACCCCAGAACCTGGATTCCATACCTTCCTCCTCCAAGTAACCCTCAGAAGCAAACTCCATAAAGATGATTTGGCATTCTCACAATTCAATTAAACTTCTAAATAATTATGTTTGATACCAGTTGTGTGTTACTACTAATAATTTCAGAAACTTCCATAAAATTGATGGAAGATATATTGGTACACAACAGAATGTAAAATGGACTTATATATATTTCTTTCTAGTTTGTATATGCATGCACTTAGTAACCCTGAATTCACACCAAAAATCACCACAGCAGTAAATTATACCTATTCCCCGCCACTTTGTTTTCTTTTCCAGAAAAATAAATTGCTTTGCCACATATATATGTTTAACTAGATAACATTTGTCTGAACTGTTGGTAAATGATCTTATATCTAAAGAAAAAAGTTTACCAATACATAACTAAAATTGTCATCATTTGTTTTTCTTTCAACATCGTTTGTTTGTATACAGTACATTAAACGACATTGTTTTGGAATATTTTTCACATATTTACCTTATCAGTTGCTCTTTCATGTTAGTTCAAGTGTTCTTTCTTAATGACTGCAACTCCCCTGCTGCTTTCAAGCCGCTTCACCTTCTCAAGTAGTTCATCAATGGTGACAGATGCATCCTACATGAAACATGGAAAACATTAAATAATTTAAGAAATGAAAAAGAAAAGCATCATGATATATATATTAAGGAATCATTGCCAACCGTTAATCTCTTCCTTAATCTCTCTTCTTCCTCATCTCGCCTTTTCCTTTCTTCCTCGATAATTTCAATCAGAGCATCCTGCTCTTTCTCAGACACTTCTCTCATATGCTTTTCTTGCATAAGCTGATTCAACCAGAATTAAAAACAACAAAAATAGTCAGCATGTAATTTACACATATAAACATACACACTTCCTTGAGTGATAAAAGTGCAGAAATAAAAATATAGCATGAAATGGGTTCAGCTTAAACATACTTGAAAATCATAAATAAAGTGGAAAACATGAGAAATGGAAAGTGAACATACTTGTCCTTCAAGTGATTTGCATCTCTCTCTTTCAGAATGTAAGTCACCATTCATTTTGTCCAATCTGCATATAAAAAGGAGTGAACAACATGTTGACAACATTATTAGCACAAACTAAAACATGTACACGAGAGAATCAAATAGGGAAATTAAGTACTAATACCTTTTCCTTAAATCATGATTCTCTGCTTTCAACTCAGTTATACTCTTGGTATCATTTTTACTTGGGTCTTGTCCATCTTTGTTGACTTTGGCTGCCTACAAGGCCAAAGAGTTAAACAGGCAAACATTTAGACAGAAAAATGAGGGTATAAAAAGGAAACTAACAAATCCAAAGGATTACAGTATTTAAGTATCATTAATCAAATTTGCGCCTAATGACTACCATCACTCTTTGTGGTAGAACAATATTTACCTTCAAATTTGAAGATCTTGTGTTTGGTCTAGGACCTTGTTGAGATTCACCTTTCAAAGGGGTTGATCCTCTAGAACCGCTTTCATCTTCACTTGCTTCATCTGATAATGATGTCGACCCAAACTTCTTATCGAATTGCATTCTGGAACTGCCACGAACAGAAAGGTTGGCATTTTTATTTGAATGTGAAGAAGATTTGTCCTGAAGGTTATGTTTCAGCTTAGGAACTCCACTAGGGGGGCATGAAGATTTCTCTTTAACGTTGGACTTCTTAGTTGAATTCTCTCCAACACATGGAACAAAACTTGTGTCTTCAGAAGAGTTCTTTGTAGGCCGCCTCGCAGCATAACCAACTTCATGGCAATTTTCAAACCTATCATAGAAAAAGAAAGGGAAGGTTAAGAGATCAATAACCACACAAAGGCACCATATATCTATAAACATGTGAAATACAAACCAGTAGGCTTTCTGCATTGAAACTAATTTTGCCTCTAGCCTTGAAAGCACAATGGTGCGCTCAAAACCCTGTTTGTCGTGAGCTGGTTCCACAAAATTGGCCTCTAACACGCCTATTGCCAATGAGAAAAATAGTTAAATGAGAACAAGTTGTATAACAAGTGATTCAGAATCAAAGGGGAAATTAAAAAGAGCATACCAAGCACTCCACGGCCACTACTTCCAGCTGCATTCCAAACCCTCCAAAATGGCTGATGAAGGAGTTATATTTCCAGGTATTAGTGAAACATTAAAAGCGCAAATTCCAAAAGGAAATAAGAAATCAAACTCTAACCTTTATAAGCCGATTCTTATGATACACATTAAATCCTTGAACATCGATATGATAATGTGCATCCTTAACAAATCCAATCGTCACATTTGCAACCATCTGTTATAAAGTTGCACAAAAGATAGTTGGTTTCACAAAGTTAATAGGAGAAAAATAAAATTGTGAAAAGTATAAATCAGAAGCCTTATGGCTATTACATCTGAAGTAGTAGGTGCTTTCCCAGAAAGAGCAGGCTTGTATGTTGTCTTTGCAGCTAGCATCATGTCATTCACAATGTTATGATGTTCAATATCTTTACCGCGAAGAACCATTCTGAAATTGGTTGGAAGCCTGAGGTAGAGAATCGATGCATAACTCTAGCAAGAATAAAAGAAGAAAATCTGATTAAATCACAGTTGTAAGAAACTAAGCAAGAAAAGGTTTCACTTCCTAGTAAGACTCAACAACTATAAGCATGATAAATTTTCTTATAACTTCAGTAAAAAACTAATTTTTCAACTTCCCACAGTTAAAAGTTTGGCCTTCTCTATATATGCTAGGCTGAATTGATGCAAGAAACAGTAGAACAAAAGCAATGAAACAATTCAAGAAAGCTTATGTATTGCTAGCAGGAATGCTTGACTTGAAGAATATAACACACTATTATACTACTGACTTGGCCAAGGCATATATAGCAAGGGAAGTCCTTATAGATTAATGAATGTAATAACGGCGAAAGAAGAATACTTGGAAAAGAGCTTTAAACATCAACAAATCAGTCTTATATAGTAATATCCTAAAACCCAAAATATTAGACATACCCTTAATGAATGCCGATATGTTAAGAAGTGCCTGGAGTTGCGAAAATTTTTTGCCATCTCTATGTTCTTAACGTCTCGGTTAACTCCTCTAATTTGAATATCCTGTCAATCCAAACTTAAAGTAAATAAAATGGAACTTTTGGAAGATATATTCAAGTTCAACATCTTAGTTATTGAAATTCAGAGAAAAATAAGAAAAAAGTGATCAGACAGAAGGTCTTAGAGACTTACATGTTCATCCGTTTCAAAATCCAGCTCTAATTTTCCTTCATCATCCTCCCAAAGATTGTAGATTATTATGCGTGTACCACGATCCTTCAGAAAATCGAACTAAATGGGAACAGAGAATTGACAAAGACATTGTAAGTAGGATCCCCCTCTATTTCCATCAAAATGTTAAAATCAACATTAAATCAGAATAAATAGATGAATAACAAAACTTACTTGCTCAAGTAAATCAGCTTCAGATGCATATGGTGACCACTGAACAATAGTATCCAATTTTCTATACCAATCATCCTCAGAAGCTTGCATTATCTTGTTCCAACCATGTCCACTTTGCTCATAGTCAATCTTTTCAATTTAAAAGAAAGAAAGTTACTAAGGCAAAACCTTTTATGGATCATAAGCAAAATATAAACAATATATATTCTTTGTCCATAATTCTCTTCACTCTTTTCTTCCACTTGAACATATCTTTAAGCTATGTTAAACTAAAGCAACAGGAATTAATGCCACTATCATTGTTATCGAAGGTTTCAGACTACCAGGAAAACTACATGCTTAATGGTTTTATCCCATCTCTTAAGCTTTGGAGAATGTTCAAGTGGATTTGAAAAAACACTCCCTGCAATCATATGTATGCAAACAGCAATGGTGCAAAATAAGCAGATTTGAACAAAATTACACAAGTAGTTTGAAGTTCTTACTATTGGAACCACAATGTCCTGCTGTCCTGTTTCTGTCAAAAACGTGTAGGAAAGCATTCCGACACTCCTTGTTGGGCTAAGACAAAAGAAAATAATTCAGTTAATTAATAATTACTTAAGCTTCTGGAGTTTATCACAGACAGTAAGTCAACTATTAAGAGGGGCCAACCTTTTTCCATCTTTCCCAGGACTTTGCGAAAACACAATAACATCTGCTCCAAGCCTCATAGTACTGGTCTTGAAACCATTTCCATCTGAGATTAGTAATAATAGAACATAGAAAAAAGATGTTAAATAAACAGGAATAATAATGGAATTCCTTTCTTCAACTGAAGGCCTTTTTCAACAGTTAAATGTTTTAAAAAATGTTTAATTAGGTAGTATCCTTAATTTGTGACAAGTGAAGGAGGGAGGCTTACATTGACCAATTGTATTTGCCATTTTGCTTTTCGAAGAATACCCGAGAGACATGCAGGACCTCATCTTCTCAGGATTCATTCCACCACCATTATCTACAATGAGAATCAATACATAATGATCATATGAACAAATTAGAAGCATGCATTATATTGATATCAGGCAATTCACTTGACAAAGCAGCAACAGTTTATGTTCTCTATTCTGATTTCTGAGTTACATCTTTTCCTTTTCATACACATTATGAATAATTATAGTGATTATACACCAAACTAAAGAATGCTTATAAAGACAATACTTACCTTCAACTAGCAACATCTTAGAATTATCTTTCTGATTTTTCAACATATCTATACAAACATAGGAAGCTCCATTGCAAACCTGATCACCAATAATCTACTGTCAGAATATGATTTTTAAAAGCAGAAGAAGTTTATGGCAATTTTAATTTCTGTTGAAAAAAACCTGCAAATACCTCATCTAGTGCATTGTCCAAAAGCTCAGCAAAGGCTGTACAAAAACAAATTTTGTTAATAATAATAACAATTATTGTTCTAACCAGAAGAAGTAATTTCATATTATCAACTATCAAGTACATAATGTGCACCTCCAAGAGCCCATTTATGGCTGGTCGCGTTTGAATGTAGAAACTTGGGATGGACCCTTACATGGTCCATGCTAACTGCAAAAATATAAAATTTGAAAATTAATATACATTTGAACAACAAAATTATTTCTTTCTTTTTAGTCAAGGAACAAGTAAGCAACTAATTAAAATTCATAGTTAAAAAAAAAAAAAAAAAAAAAAAAAAAAACCTACAACCCCAAAACACTGATAATATAGCCAATTGCTTGATCATACAAAACAAAACACGATAAATTTAACACAAAGCAAATAAAAAGACAGAACATAACAAGTAAAAGAAAATCAGGGAAGTATAAACTACCAGAAGAGATAGCGGATTCGCCAGCATTGCCTCCTTCATAATCCCCTGCTTTCCAAAACTGCTTGCAACCCCTCGAGACCTTACTTAGTTGATGATTTTCAACCACAGCCACCGGAAACTTCACCGAAACAGGAACAGCTTCTGCCACAGACGGAAGTCTGTAACACAATGGCTCTGTCATGTGCTCCGACGGAAGCGGAGCCAGGAATCCCGAAGGCAAATCAAAACCAAAATTCTCGACTTTCGGTTTCTTGGTAGAAAAAGCATCGCCAGGATTATCAGAATTTCGTTTGTTTTGACCCAATTTTGGTAGGCTATTATGACTTATGAGCGAGTCTTCAATGTCAGAAGAATCGCTACTGCTTCCATTAGAACTGCTACTGCCACTACTGATATCGATGGGGTTTTGAATTTGACGTTGTCGGGTTTTCTTCGCCAACAAGTTATCGGCCTCGGTTACTTTGTCTTCGTTGTTTTTGACGACAGCCATTGAGATATTGCTGCAGAGTCTTCGAGTAGTTTTATTGAGATTTATTAAGATTTTGAGAAGAGAAGATTTTGAGAATAAGAAGAGACAAAGGGTTAGGGCTCTAATTATTGCTTTTGCTAGAGGCTCTAATTCAGATATCGATTATACGACATGAACCGATGGTTGGGTAATGGGGAGGAAGTGGTTTTAAGTAGTTCGTGCCCTTATAAACTGTCTTTACACCTTCTTAGATTGAAAAGTCGATTATACCCTCGAGTAGATAGGTGAATATTTTAATTATGAGTTCTAGCATAAAAAGGAAAATTACTATTATAACTTAGGGCTAAATTGTGAGAAGAATTGTTGGTAGCGGCGATGTAAGCAATCTCAATTTTGGGAAAATATTCCACAAAAGGAGAAAAATAGAATTCAAGAGTTGTTTAATTTTTGAAATAAAAGGCCTTTATATAGGCAAACTAAATACAGTCCAAGTCAACGTAGAAGTAGGAAAATAAAAGACTCTATCCTAATTAAACTAGGTAATTATTTTTTTAAAAAAAAAAACTAAACTTCACTCCTTAGACTTTCTTTGCTCCCTTCTTCAATTTGGTTGGCTCCCTCTTCTCCAACCAATCTGTAACTTCACGTTCTACGTCAGTCCCCTCCACTTGAAGAGAACTCGATCTCGAGTTAATCTCCGGATACAAAGCCTCCTCAGAAGAGTGAAACTCGTACAAATCATCAACATTGAAGGTCCTCGAAATTCCCAAGTCACTGGCAAGTCAATGACATAGGCATTGTCATTGATTTCCTTCAGCACCTTGTACGGACCATACTTCTTCGGCTTTAACTTGTTGTAAGTGCCAATAGGGAACCTCTCTTTCCTCAAGTACACCATGACTTCATCCATTTCCTTGAACACTAACTCCCTCCGATGTTTGTCAGCAGCAACCTTGTACTTAGCATTGGTTTTCTCCAACCTTTGCTTCACTCAGCTTGAACCTCTTGAACTTGCTCAGCCAAGTTTTCAGCAGCAACACTAACACCAGGAACTTTAGGAAGCTTCACCAAATCCACTGCATGATTTGGACTTTGCATATAAACCACAGAAAAAGGTGACTTGCCTATCGCACTACGCACATCATTATTGCAAGCATATTCCGCTTGAGCCAAAGCGAAATCCCACTGTCTTGGCTTATGTCCACAAATGCTTCTAATCAGATTTCCCAAAGTTCTATTGATTGTTTCGGTTTGACCATCAGTTTGCGGATGAGCAGTATTGCTAAACTTCAAAGAAGAATCAAACAACTTCCATAAGGTCAACCAAAAATGACTCAAATACCTGGTATCACGGTCTGAAGTGATAGACTTTGGCACTCCATGCAACCCGACAATTTCCTTGAAGAACAGTTTTGCAACTCCTAAAGCATCATTGTCTTCCTACATGGAATAAAATGCCCCATCTTTGAAAACCTATTCACCACAACAAAAACAAAATCCATACCTCGTTGAGTTCGTGGCAAACCCAAAACGAAATCCATGGACAAGTCCTCCCAAATCAGGCACTGGTAAAGGCATGTAAAAACCAGTGTTTTGAGCTTAGCCTTTAGCCGTTTGGCACACATAGCAAGACTTCACAATCTTCCCCACATCTCACTTAAGTTGAGGCCAATAAAACCTCTCATCCAACAAAGCTATAGTCTTATCCCTACCAAGATGCCGAGCTAAACCACCACCATGCAAGTCTTTAATCAACTTCTCCCTTAAAGAAGAACGAGGAATACACAACCTATTCTCCTTCATCAAGTATCCATCATGAACATGAAATTCTCCCCCAGGTTGCTTAAGTTGACAATCTCGCCAAATCCCTTTGAAATCCTCATCTTCTTCATACAACTCTTTCAAATAGTAAAATCCAGCAACTTTACTGCTAAGAGTTATCAAGAGAGTTGCTCTCCTACTAAGAGCATCAGCCACACGATTTTACACTCCGAATTTATGTTTCAATACAAAAGGAAACTTCTGAAGAAAAGTTATCCACCTTGCGTGCATGTTGCTCGAAATCCGTCTATTCAAGTACTTTAAGGCTTCATGGTCTGAATACAGGATGAACTCCTTATCTATGAGATAGTGTTCCCAAGTCTTCAATGCTCTCACAACTGCATAAAACTCCTTCTCATAAGTTGACCATTTTTGCCGAGTCTCACTAAGCTTCTCACTAAAGTAAGCCACGGGTCTCTTCTCCTTATATAGAACAACTCCAATACCAATTCCACTAGCATCAACATCCACATCAAACAACTTCTCAAAGGAAGGTAAAGCTAATACTGGTGCAATACTTAGCTTTTCTTTGATCAAGGCAAAGCTCTTCTCTTCTTCTTCACCCCATTGAAACTTCCCTTTCTTCAGACAATCAGTGATAGGTGCCTGATAAGACCAAATTTAGTGCTTATTTTATATATGTTTTTACCTTGTTTTGGAAATCATAAGTATCTATTTCACCTCATATTTCTCATATTTGTGTTTTCAGGACCATTTAGAGCCATTATTTAAGATTATGAAGATTTGGAGCAATTTTGGATCAATTTGGAGAAATTACTGATTTTGGCCATTTTTAGCCCATTGAGCCCATTTAGCCCTGAAGGAAGCTTGAATCATTGAAGATCCAAATTTGATTTCTCTAGGCCCAATTCGCATATCTTAATGCCCAAAGAAGAGTTTCAAGCCCAATCAGCAATTATGATGCAGTAAATAATTGATGATTGGAGAAATTCCAAATCCTAGTCAAAGAAGGATTCACAAGTGCAGTTTCGATTGAAAAATCATATCTTTTGATCCAGAGCTCAAAAAAAATGCAAATGATATACCGTTGGAAAATTGACTTCAAGATCTACAACTTTTCTTTTGACCTTGAGAGCTAATTCTATTGAGAAATGTCGATTTTGCCCTTGAAGATTTTTGGACAGATTTGACCAACTATCCAAACTACTTGAGGATTGCTTGAACCGACTTGGACTTTGCTTGGACGGAATCTGCAGACATAATTGATGATGTGGAGCACTCTAATTGGCCATTGAAGATGCTAATTAATGATGATCTACTTCAATCAATCAAAACTCATTACTTGGAGCAAAGTTGATGTGATTTCTAGTTGAATTAGGACTAGATTGTAGATGTCTATCTTACCCTTGTTTCCGCCTCATCCAAGGGGTGGTATTGTTTGTCATAAGGGTAGGATGTGTCTTAAGTTTGCCTATAAATACGTAAGATTATCTTAGGATTTGTCATAATTGGAGAACTCTTATAACTACAACAAGAGCTTAGTCGACTAAGGAGATTTTTCTCCCTAGTTGTGTTGACATCCTTAGGGTGTTAGACCCTTGTCGACTCCACCTTCCTTTGTTTGTAAGTATGTCTCTCATGATTGCTTCAATCATGAGTGAGTAGTTCCTTAAATACTTTTCCCCTTTGAACTAGGACTGTTCATCGGGTCGGTTTCGGTTGAAACGGTCGGTTTTAAAACTTAACCGACAAAACCGCCTATGTAATTTATCAACCGAAACCGACCGACTAACTATTGGAAACCGAAAGCAACCGCCAATTTCGGTTTCGGTCGGTTATATTTGGTTACTCGGTTGCCTGACACTAGTAAAAAAACAGAAAACAATACTTCAATTCCAAATGCTATTTCAATATACATGTACTCTACTGCAAGTCCAAAAGATGCTAGCATATAGTAGCATGGCTTAGCTAGCTGCTAGCCTATACAAAAGATTACATAATTACATATTTCATAATTCATATCTAAGTTTGTAACTTGTTAGGCTGCACAAATTACAAAATGACAAAAAGGCCTGCAGTACACTTCAACAAGACAACAACTCTTCAAGAGTTCAAGTCTTCAACTTTTTAATCAAAGCAGCAGACAGTTGCAACTTGCAAATGCCAAATAGCCAAATACCACATACCACACCAACAGGCAACAGCAAGTCAGCAACAGCAAGTTTGCAACCAATTTGGCATATGCAGTAATGATTAAAGTCTAAACTAAAGCTAACATAGTAGTCCCTAAACTAAAGCTAATAATCCATTCCATCAGATTCTGCAATAACCCTAAAGCTAATAAAAGGCAAGGCAACCGCAAGACTGAGTCTGACACCATGACACTGCAAGAAAGAAGCAAGCATTCCATTCCATCGCACTGCAAGAGCTCATAGCACTGTACAAATTCCAACAGGCAGCAGCAGCAGCCATAAATGCAGCAACATAACAGACTAACAGTGCCATTAGCTACAAAGTACAAACAACAATGAGTCAATCAATGACAAATTAAGAAAGCAAACCCTTAAGACTAAATGAAAGCAATAGACATTAGACAATAGTAATGAAAAAATGTGTTTACCCATCAAAAAGCAGTCCAGCCAGCCTAAACCCCACTTCAAGCATCAATTATCAAGAATAGGATCCAAGGACTTCTTGGATGTTTCTAAGCAAAGATCGAGTCAAAAATTTCAGAATAACATAAATTGACCAATTAAAAGTAAATAATATTCAATGATGAAATTGAAAACATACCTAAACCAATCTCATCAATTTGAAGTTGATCTTCTTCATCAGCATTTGGATCCAATTTAGAAGCTCCACGCAGCCAGTCTTGACCACAGATCATTGATTGGACAACTTTTGGAAGCATACAACTCCGAAACGCATCTAACACCCTTCCCCCGGTGCTGAATGCAGATTCCGAAGCGACCGTGGAGACTGGGATTGTCAATATATCCCTTGCAACAGCAGATCGTACAGGGAATCTGTGGCTATTTACTTTCCACCAAGCCAAGATATCGAAATCATCACCTTTCTTCACATTTTCAGTCTCCTCCTTTAAGTACTTATGAAGCTCGGACTGGTTCTCTTCCTTGCCAAACTCCATTGTGTACTTTGTGAACTCAAAGAGCACATCATCATCATCATCATCAATATCCAGCATGTGCACATCAGCCTCATGATGAGAAGTGGCAGCAGCCGAGCCAGAGGCAGTGCTAGCTTCAACTGAAGCTGTTTGGGAAGAAGAACCAACCTCCATGATTCTTCTATAGTCATCAAAAATTAGATTACAAGCTTCATGTACTTTGGAGACCATGGATGACACTTGACCATTTGATGTTGGGTACATCTTTGACAAACACCAATCAACAAACTTGAGTTTTTTCCTCGGATCAATCACAGTTGCAACATAGAGCAGCATGTTCACATTCTCCATTGAACCCCAATATTTCTCAAACTTGATCTTCATCTTACTTGCCATAAGCTTGATGTCAGAATCCTCATTGTTCTCCATGTCATTCAATTGCACATAAACAGAGCATATGTCTTGCAGCCAAGTGTTTGAAGTGACATACGAGGTACCTAACATAATAAGAAAGTATGTTAGACTGTTAGTTATAAAGTACTAAAATCGATATAACCAAATCCAAA
Organism: Corchorus olitorius; assembly: GCA_001974825.2. NCBI lineage: Eukaryota > Viridiplantae > Streptophyta > Magnoliopsida > Malvales > Malvaceae > Corchorus > Corchorus olitorius. The sequence continues at coordinate 27,166 of AWUE01015254.1, forward strand.
TTAAATGAAAAAACAGTTTGTTTATTTACCTGAAACCTTAACAGTTAGGTTGTAGAACTTCTTCAAAAATTGCCTTATCATCCGAGCCTTATCCCAATCTAATTCTGTCGGAGGCCCCCCATGTGACAACAATTCTGCTCTAAAATTAGAATCAGCATCTTCATAGACTTCAAATACTTTCTCATACCTTATAGCATGTTTTAACATGTTGTATGTGGAATTCCATCTTGTGGAAACATCACCACACAACCCAAGGCTGTATCAATATTCTCCTTTTCAGCCAACTCTTTGAACTTACTAAGACGAGCATTAGAATTCCTAATGTATCTCACTGATTCTCTAATCTTATCAACAGCTTTTCCCCTTGTTCAACTCCCTTAAGCCATCATTTACAATCAAATTTAAGTTGTGGGCTACACATCTCATGTGTAGGTGCTTCCCACCCAATACACTACTTCTAGAACTGCCTTGTTTCCTCTTCAAGTGTTTGATAGCTACATCATTATTTGTAGCATTGTCAACTGTTATAGTCCATATCCTACTATCCAAAGATCAATCCTTTAAACATTTTTCAATTGCTTTCCCCACATAATCACCTTTATGACTGTTAATGGGACAAAAACAAATAATCTTTTTGTGTAAAACCCATTTATCATCCACAAAATGTGCAGTCACACACATATAATTGATTCTTTGACAACTACTCCAAGTATCGGTTGTTATGCAAACCCTACCCGAAATAGAGGCAAAACACTTTCTTAAAGTTTCACTTTCTCTTCTTCATAAACATCCCATACAATCTCTAGTAACAGTTGACTTAGATGGTATTTTAAACCTAGGACATGCAGTGGCTACAAATTCAATGAACCCTTTACCTTCAACAAACCTAAATGGTAACTCATCAAGAATAACCATTTTGGCTAAACTTCTCCTCGAAGCTTCTTGGCTAAATTTATATGTGGAAACCCCATCATCCCCAGTTACCAATTCAGATTGTTTAAGGTCACCAGTAATAGGTCTAGGCATTTTCTTGCATACTTTTAAGTGAGCCAACGTAGTACCATTTAGCTTACCATCCGCAGCATATACTTTGTCACAATAATTACACCTAGATTTCTTACTACCATCAACTAACTCAAATCTTGTAAAATGTTCCCATGCTTTAGACCAAGACTTAACCTTTTTTTGAGGTGCAGTGGTTGGTGTAGTTGCCTGCTTCTTCTTGTTAGTTGCCCTAGGTGCAATTGGCGGCCTCCTACTCTCTTGAGTTTGGACTGCAGCAGCAGCCGGTGCCATAACCTCCTCCCCAATTTCTACATTGGTGCCTGAGCTTGAATTTTCACTCTCTGCTGCAAAGTGCAAACACAGAAACAACAACAAGTATTAACAATGTATTATGTAGAAAAGAGAAAAACAGAAAAACATGATAAAGATTAAAGACTGGCTGATTACAATACAAGTATACAACATGATAAAAACTGAGTTTATAGTACAACAAACAGACTAACAGAGGGTTAAATGCAACAATAGAAACTAAATTTTAGCTTGATTTTATAACTTATTTGGCAATTAAGATATATATTCATGCATGTCAGAAACAGCATAATGTTTTGCGAATTACAAGTCTTCCTTAATTGTTAAACTTGTAATGGAAAGTGTAGCATTATTATTATTACTAATTTCTTATCCAATTGTAGCATAGACTTTTTTTGGCATCACCAATTGTAGCATAGATTAATTGACCAATTTCAATTGATTATACTTATTAGTGTTGAATATGTAAACAGAAGAAACAGAGCTTTGAACAATGCCATTTCAATATACTGTTATCACTTGCACTATTTTTAATCATGAAAAATGGTGCACACATTTTAACATGTTGAATTGCCTATGCTGAAAATTGAAATCTGGGTAATGCATGGACTATGATAAACTATAATTCTAATAAACAAAAAAAATAGAATTGTTCTGTTTGGTTTCCAGGAAAATCAAATCAAAACAGTTTTGACTTTTTAACTAACAGAGGCTAAATGCAAAAACAAGTCTAACACAACACAAGTACAATAAACAACTAACTGACTAAGTAGTAAGAACTAATTAACTAACAAGCAGCTTATAGTAAGTATGTCAACAGTTTATTATACTAATAACGATACCAAAACCAATTTAGTGCAATCAAACATAAAAAACAGAGCATAATATTGATCACAACCATTTATGGATAATTCATGAGAAAAATAGCCAAAAACCCCTAATTATTGATTCGGTATAAACCCTAACATGAAATTAGGGTTTCATTATTCAATTAATCCACAACAAAAGTAAAAAAATGCTAGTTAAATAAAAATTTAAAAGAAAAATCAGTTACCTTCATTGCCGTTGCCACCACCATGCAAATTAGGGTTATCCATCGCTTTGAAACCCTAAAACCGAAACTCTGTGATGTTTTTTGACTACCATGAACAAGAATTGGGCAAATTAAAGTGCCCTTTCAGTGAAATATGGATGATCACAGAGGGAAAGAAGTGAATGAAGCAGGGTTTTTTTTGGGTTTTGAATATTGGGGAAACTGTAGGTTTGAAAAGAAAAGCCAGAAAAGGCCGTTTGAATGCGAATTAAGGGACACAAGAAAGCTAGGATGGACGGAAATGGAGTTTTCTCGGCGACGATAACGGCAGAAATAGAACTCACCGTCGCCGTCGAGGGAGAAGTTAGAAGAGACAAAGTCGAGGTGGAGGGAAGGGAGAGAAAATGAAAAATAAAAAGGGTTTTTTACTTTTCTGACTTTAGGTTTATATATATATATCTGAATTAAATATATATTTTATATTTATATAATATATATAAAAAGTAAAAACAGAAAATAAATATATTATATATTACATATATCCAAAACGACGTCGTTTTATGGGTTTCGGTTTCTCGGTCGGTTTCGGTTTCATATCTAAGAAACCGCCACCGACCGCCTAAACCATTTCCAATTCGGTCTCAACCGAATTAACCGACCAACCATTTAGGCCGTTTCGCCTTAACCAAATGGCATGTCGGTCGGTCGGTTTTCTCGGTTCTGACCGACCGCTGCATAGCCCTACTTTGAACCCTTGAGTTATGAATTAATTATTTTACACTTATGGTGAGATCTTGTGCTTTAATTATATATCAATTGATTGATGAATTGATGATAATCTATCATGCATATGTCGACTTGTCTATGTATGTATGATTGGCTGGATTTGATTTGATGAATTAATCTCTTTGATAAACAAGTTTTCATGCTTAACCCTGGATTTATTGTCTAGATTTTGATTAATTACTTGCTAGGAGTGCACGCCTAATTAAGTTAATTAATTGGATCTCTGCTAGATTAGATTTGGTGAACAGCTAGTAATTGAATCTAATTGTTAGTAGCAAGATTTGATATATTCAATGAATAACTAGTAATTGAAGTATTAAATTGGGTTATGAATTGATCTTAAGTTGTGATGAATAACTAGTAATCATTAACTTATGTTTGGTTTATCTATTAATCTTAATGCTTTATTGATTGCTTAAATTGGTGAATAACTAGTAGCTAATTTTGGTAATTGATAAAAGATGTTTGATTAGGAATAACTAGTACTAATTGGATTTATAATTGATTATAGATTAGGATGAAGAAGAATAACTAGTATTTTGATTTCTTGCTAAAGACATGTTTATGGTGCTTAATAATTGATATGTTTTGATCTATGATCCATGGTGTTTATAATTAATTTGTGCTTAAGTGGGGAAGTATTGTCTTTATCTTATTGCTTTTTATTTGATTATTTTCGTGACAACCCTATTGTCTTCTTTATAATCTGTTGCTTTTAATTTTTCTCTTTCTTAGTTGTCTTGTGACAGTTAATTCAGATTGTTTATACTCTGTGGGATCGATCCTGACTTGCCCTATCTACCTGTTAGAGAAAATTGATTAGGTTTTTATTTTATGATTATTTGACGACAGCGATCATAATTTTGGCGTCGTTTCTGGGGAGGACAAAAAAGCTGATTAATTGAATCAAGACAATCTCAAACCATCAACCATCTTCTTACCTCATTGCACGTACCCCTTTCTTTTTCCTTTTCTCTCTTTTTCCGATTTCTTCAAACACTAACCCTAATTTCCTTTTTCTTATTTTTGATTTTTGCGATTTGGTCCCCTTTGAACCCTAATTGCCAGAATCCTCTTTTTCCCTAATTTCCCTTTTTGCGATTTCACCCCCTTCGAATGTAATTTTCCTTGGAGCAAATAAGGATTCGGCAGCAAGGTAATCCTTTCCTCTCTACACATTTTCTTTATTGCAATTCCAATTTCAATTTTCTTGTTCTCATGCTTCTCTGTTTTCACGTGTAGCCTCCACTGAGCCAGTAAAAATGCCACCTTAGCACAAATAACCAATGAGGTAACTTCTTGCCCTTTCTCCTTGTCATCTGCTCACCTCATGATTTGCAATGTGTGTTGAGTTACTGCATTCAACTGCCTCGGATAACCTGTGATTTGATGAATTCTTTAATTGTATTTCACTGTGCTTGCCTTGGTTGACCTCCCTGCCATATGCCATTTCATATCTTGAATCTATTCCAGAATGCGTTTGTGACCTGATCTTTTAGAACTCATACATTTTCATGTGCTTGACTTTACTAAATTGTTGCTCAGTGTTTTGATTGCCTTGCCCCATGTTGAATTGACCATGTCTTGTATATCAATCACCTTGCACTCCCTTTCCAAACTTTTGCGCTTAATTCCATGCTGCTGTTTTTGCTCTGTATTGAATGCAAAATCGAACTTGAATGCAATGATTGTCTTATTGATCTTATTTTGCTCACTATTTCGATGCTTAACTTGGTGACTGCCCTTGACTCACACACCTTGTATCGGCTCCCTTTCTCCCTTTATGTGTACCGTCATCCCATTTGAGATAATGCCTACAACCAATTGAAGTTGAAATTTCACATTTTATGTTTGATTTGTGTATGCTAACTACTAGTCAAGCGGTGCAATCCAAACTGGCAATTTCTTTGTCAAGAATTCGAATGCAGAATGGATGCGGCAAGCCATCCATGGAAAATGCTAACACGCTGAGGCATGGAGCCTAAAGTTGTCAAGCACTAACTGATCCCAGGCTCGTGGAGAAAATTAATCTGGAGGCCCCCCCTTTGTCATTTTAGATCCCTTTTTTGTAATTTGTTCCTGTTTTTGTAACAAAGAAAGAAAATGGAGTTGAAATTGAATTTATTTTGGGGCCTAAAATTGCATTTGAATTTTCCAATCTATCAAACCCAAATTTAATTAAAAAGATAAATATCCAATTGACAAGTAAAGGCCCAAAGCAAATGGTAATGGGAAGGTCATAAAGAACTAAAGGCAACCCAAAGAAATGGGTTTGTGTTGCGCCAAAAATTTCTTGCTAGAGTTTTCGCGGAGAATTCTTTATGACAGCATAAGGGCGTGCCAGTCAATTTGCTAAAATTGACAAAAAGGTTGTAAAAACTAGATCTGGTGCGCGAAGCAGCAGATTGAAAGATCAGAGTGATTTGTGGGGACTGGATCAAAGTCACACCGGAACATTTAAATCATTGGATCCACAACAAATTGTTTCCTGAACTGGGGCCTTCTTCTTCTCTTTAACTAGATCAGATCCGTGAGATCTATTTTTGATTGAAATTGAAAGAAAATAACAATTTGATTGTTATTGATGAGAAAGAAACACGTGTACAGTGTTTTTGTGTCCGGAGACAAGATTGAAACAAGAGAAAAATATTAAAAGAGTGTTTGGGTGTCCTAAGACAAGATCTAAACAAGAAAATATGAAGAACGAGTAAGAACTCGTGATGAACAAAGGAAAATGGCGCAGAGCCAGAGGGAAAATAAGCACGGAGCTTAGGTTTTTGCGCGGAGCAAGTTTGTAGCTTCGGGAGCTGGTTTTTGGGATGAGTGATATCTGTTTGAAGCCTTGGAATGGCTTCCTTTATTTTGGGGGCGGCATGGGCCTTGAATTTAATGGGCTTGACTTGCTGAAGAAGGCAAATTCCTCCTCCTAGGTAGATGACAGCTTCTAGGAAAGTGCAGTGAAATTTCCTTCTTCTTTTGATTGCTTCCAACTACTAGGGAGAGGGTGAAAAGGATGCCAAGGCGTCATTCTCTTGGTTGGGAGACGAAAATCTTCCTCCTAGATGGCTGATGGCTAATCCTCCCTTCTTCCTATCACACTTCAGCATGCCTTCGTTGCTTCTTTTGTGCTGAAATCAACTAATTTGACTAAGTAGTGGCCTACTGATATCATAACTTGGACTTTGAACACTAAGGCCACGAAATTATCTTTACTTAATCATATTTAGTTCTTCAAATCATGAAAATAACACTTAGTTAAGAAAATGGCTTAAACCGGGGTGAGAAAGCCATATGTCCTTAACTGAAAAGAATGCAAAAGTTGCAAACGAACTTGGAATAAACCAAAATTTCACCAGTAGGCTTAGATTATCTCCATAAGACTATGGAAAAATTCCAAGTGAATTCGAGCTCTCCTTCATGGTGAACTTGGTTTCACTCCCCAAAATGTCCTTAATTGAAAACCGGGCATAAGTTTTTACACCGATGTCAGAATAAGGTAAAATCTTACCTAGATGATCTACATAGCTCAAGGATCATCATGGTATGCTCCTTGGTAGAAATCGCAGCCTCTAGCCTCTTCAATTGATGAATTTTACCATTTTGTCCTTAATTGAACAAAATGCAAAGTTATAGTATTGCCTCCCGGGAAGGGGAAAAAGGCTAGGCGATTTCTCCACTATGCTAGGTCGGTTATGTTGAGTAGGTATGAGGTTGAAAATCTCATGCCTCTCTCACGCAAGTAGGTGTTTCTCTTGCTGGCAAACTTTAGCTCTCTGTCTCCTTCCTGCAGGAAGAGAAAAATATCTTTCCTCAGGAAAGAGGGTGGCCTCTTCTCTGCATGGGAGGCGACTTTGGGCCTTATTATCAAGTGCATGAAATATTTTTCATCTCATGGGTTGATGGTAATCAACTTCCTTTTTTACTACTTGCCTTCCTAGTAGACAGAAATATTAAAGGAAACTGCTTCTGTTTGATTTTCTTTGCCACTCTCCTAGGTAGGGGCGACATAGATGGAAATTTTAATAATAGTTATTCTGAAAAAATAATTTTCATTTATTTATTAATTAATAAATTTCAGCCCTTGTAATTAATTATAAGATTTTCCTAATTCTATCAGAACTAGGGTGGTGGAGAAACCAAGTTTCTTCAGGATTTTTGATTAAATCCTGATCACTCATCTTAATAATATTTATGTGAAGACCGATTTACCCTCAATTGTAAATTGAGATATAAACAGCTTGACCAAAAGAGAGAAAATAAACATTGTTTAATTAAAGCTAACCAAAATAAAAGGGACGAGGAATTTAAAGATAAGGAGAAACTGCTAACAATTAAAAGAATTTAGGAAGAGGGAATTAATTTAAGAAAAGGGACTGAGAAGAAGCGAGGAAGGATAATTGAAATTAGGAGAATAATGAAAGGCGAAAAGGTTTAAATGGGTATCTACAAAAGGAACAAAGAAGAAGGGTTTTCCAATTAGAATAAAAAATTAAAAAAAACAAAGGAAAAGAAAACAGAGGTAACTTACAAATATATAGTGGGTTTACATAGGTAATTGCCATTTCCTACTTATAAATATTTTAAAACAAGCAAGGCAGCCTGCGCTAGCGCTGCAGTCATCTTCTTATTAGGGCTATATCTTTTGTAGTAATTTAAGTCAATTAGTAAGAAGATATTGCATTGGCTATAAATTAATCAGTTAGGAGAAACTCATACATCGAAATAAATAATTCGCATATATAAAGCAAAACACATAACCTCTCTTTCATTCTAAAAGTGCATTACCTAAATTCTACTCCATTTCTAGTAAATTCATCAAAATAAAGCTAATATTCTACACCTCCATCTCTAGAAAATTTATCAAAATAAAGTCAATATTAATTGTTGCTTGAAATGTATGTTGATTATCTTGAAAAAAAACATAGTAAGCTGCGGTAATTTTTTAATCTGTATTGAAATTGTTAAATTAATGAACTTGGGTAGGTGGAAGAATTTGGCTTCTGCATAAGGAAGACCTAATTTTTTGTAGTCAATGAGCATGTATAACTGTCGTAAGAAAATTGAATTAGTTGAGAGCATTTGCAAGAGTATATGTAATTTACACAATGCATCACACAATGATTGTATTTAGCATTGGTTAATTGTGCTTTTGGAAATGTGAAAATATACTAAACATAAGCAACTAATAGAAATCTCAATAAAAAGGAAGTTAAATGATAAATAAAAAAAAACTTTTTGTAAAATAAAAGAGGAATAAGGAAATGTTAAATTTAAGTATCAAATAATATAATCAACAACTAAATCCAGATTTGCCTCAAAATGTTGCGGTGAGAAGTGAAAGCTCCTCACTTTAGGTTATGTCATCCTAAGGCACTGCTAAATTAAATGGAAGGATCTTATCAACGACCACCTGGAAATTTTAGGAAACAAAACGGAGTCCATGTGAAACCAATTCAAAGAAATATTATGGAAGAAGCCCACCCAAATAGAAATGAAGACGAAAGGAAAAAAAGAACTGAAATGTCAATAGTTTACCCATGAATCAACCATTATTGCAGATACATTTATAGCACCAATCATTTGGAATTCCGGCAGAAGAGTTGAACCGGTAAATCCTAATATCTACACACAATTAATATGTAATTAAACACACTTAATCATAAATATAAAAATAGTAAATTACAAAAATGGACAGCAGGAAAAGTAAGGGAGGAAATTCATCGAGAGCCTTTTTAGTCACCCGAAAAGTGAGAAAAGACCAAAAAAGCCAAAAAGAGACACCACATTAATCCTCAATTTTGCCTTTAAGTAATTTTCATAATCACTAAAAATAATATAGTGTGTGTGTGTGGGGGGGGTGTTGGGTTGGCACTAGTAACGGTCAACTTTTCAGCTTTCATAGGCGTTAAGTACAAAAGTAAATGACGTTACTAAAAAGAAGCTTTAAAGCTTTTACTGGTTTTTGACGTTAATAGTTTTCAGGTTTAGCGACCACTGGTAATGGTATCACCGAATAATAACCCATGCTGCTTCATTCATCATTTTCTACGGTTACTGTCAAAACTGAAAAGTGTGTACGAGACCCTTGTTGAGTCTTTAAGGGTTAACATTATATTTATTCAGGCTTTTACAAGTAGTAAAACGGATGGGTTTGACGCCGATAATTTTGGATTCAGGATATTTTAATCACCATCACCACCATGCATCTTGCTCATTAGGTAGCTTAAGCCTTAAGGTGCATAAATGGCGTTTTGGTTTTTGAGACCATTTTAATACAATTTCAATTTTTTTCTGAAGGAATATACAATTTCAACTTTAGTATTTGAGGTTATAATGATTTATTGGAATTTATAATTTTATATGACTTTGGCTCTACTAGTAGGTGTATATGTTAGACACATATTTTCTTATATTTCATATGTCAATTTGATTTAATTATGTGCCTATTTCTATGTACTTGATGCTTAATTTGTTCATATTTATGTTTTAGGTACATATTGGAGTGCTTTAAGGCAAAAGGAGTTAAATTGGAGTTGTTTAGAGTAAGCTGCCAAAATTTCTGTTTCAACCTTCAGAAGGTCGAACTCGACCTAGACAGGGGTCGAACCAGCTTATGCGGGAGCAAATCTGGAAATTGGAATTTACATGGGACACAACTCTTTTGGGCTGAATCTATTTCCAACTGGACGTTTGGCATGTTTGGACCTTGGGAAAGACTTATTTACCCCCATACTATTTATATTAGTTATTTTTAGGATTTTTGGGCAAAACTTGTAAATTGCCAATAATTAAACTAGGTTAAAATACTTGTATATATAGGCAGCCGTTTGGCCTATATGATTTTATCTTTTCTACGTTACTTTTATTTTCTCTAAACTCAAGAAAGGAATTTTTCTCTATTTTTGATTCTTTTGTAATTGTTCTATTCTAGTTAATTCAATTTTGAGACTTTCAATCTCTTGGGTATTTGATTTATGAGGCTCTACGCTTATTCATCTATCTTGTAAACACTTTAATTTTCTTTGAATTATTTGAATAATTTCATGCTTGATTATGTAGAATGGTCATCTATTGTAATTAGGTATGTTTTCTATTGTTACATGATATTCCTATATGCAATTATAGGTTATCAAATCACAAGTAACAACTTAGAGTAGCCCTCTAAGAAAATTTTTGGAATAGGTTGAATGTTGCCTATATTAGTGAACATTGTCTATTGTTGGCTAAGATCTTTCTAGTTCTTAAAGCAATAGGTTACTTGAATCTAGTAAACGTTTGGAACTAGGTTATTACACCTGTTAGGATGTAGTTTAGGGCGTGAGTCAAGACTAATGAAGACTAAGGAAAGATATGGATTAATGGCCGATGTCATTAATCTACGCCATCCATTTATAAGTTAGATATCAATTGATGCCAATGATCGATTGTTTTTATCCCAAGAGTGTGATTGTCTTGAAATTGGAATATTTATTTAATTGTTTCTTTAATCTCACTAGTACTTGGTCTGTAATCTCAATTTAGAATCTGAACTTTCATAATAAGCTCAAATAAGGGCCCCAAAACACAATTTAAAAACAAATTAGAAGACATACTAAGTAAATTTTTACAAATTAGGTTCTCCTTAAATGAAAAACAATACTTGCCATGCCTACATATCAATTTTGATAGAAAAATGGTGTTATTATATTAATTAAAAATCAAAACATATTAATCCAAATAAATTCAATAAACGTAGTATGATATAAAATTTTGGGAAAAATTACAAATAAGGGTGGTTTACTCACTAATATTTATTACTTGATACTATAGCAAGTTATATTTACTAAGAAGGAAGTTGTCACGCTCCGACCCGAAAGTCGAGCACGAACAACCGCCGTGTTACCTCGGAACACGTGCCGGCCGGTCACGCGCACCAAGGCTCCACGAAGCGTCAATACCAGAATAAAAAAACAACGAAAACATAAATTGATTAAAGGTTTTAAAAACCAAAAGTTTTCAAACCAGAGTGAAAGCGGTAGCGTCGAAAACCGTAATAATAAAAATATTTTAATAAGCGAAAACCAAGTCAAATTCAAATAATGAGTTTGTAACAAGAAACAAGGCACGAAGGTGACATGAATAGAGGTAATGCCAGTGGGACCCGTCATGTAGTGAGAAATACCTCTAAGAGCAGTGAAAACAGCCTACGCCACCGACTCGACCGTCCACGAATGAGCTGAGTCCTAACTACCCTGAAAGCACAACAAGATTTGAGGGGTGAGTATACGAATGTACTCAGTGAGTGAACCACCCTCAAAAGAGGATCCGAGAGGGTGGGGTGCCCTCACAACCAAAACAGTTCAAAAAAAACAACAATTATAAAATCCAGATCGTCAATCAAAAACAAGTACATAAAATCATTTATCATTTCATGAAACAAATGGGCTGCCAATAAAACCTATCCAGAGTGACCTTGGCCCGAGTCAACCTCTGGAACCGTCAGGGGCATTTTCATCATCATTCAATAATCAGTAAAAAAGCAATTTATCTTATTTTTCCAAACAAGCCCGTTCCCCTGACGTTAGCTTGGGTCCGGTACTGCGTGGTGGCCGCAGCACACCCAATTTAGCTCTCCCATGCACACGCCGAACCGGTAAATAAATATGGCGTGTCGGGCCTGGAGCGACGAACCATTTGGATCCAAACTCAACTCATGGTTCGCCAATCAGGTCTAACTACTAGCTAGTAAACCACCAAAACAGCCACACGTACTCCCTGGACTGCGTCCAGTCCACGAGTCCCCCGTGCGCTTACAAACCATTCAAAACCATTTGCAATGATCGCTAAAGCACCCAAATAATTTATTAAAACATTTTATAAAGCATTTAAATAAAAACAGTAATAAAACATTTTCCCCAACGAGTTCTCCGTTGAAGACAGCCCACTCACAGTTTAGGGACTCGTACACCCCTAAAGTCAATCCACTGTGAGACTAGCCGGTGTCTCGATCAGCGCCTCAGCCGTCTGATTGAGCACGTGCAACATAAGAAAATCGTTAAAACCAATATCATAATCAAAATTGTAAACCAAAGTAATAAACCAAATCAGTCAATTAGGATACTCATATTCGGAATCTACACAGTTTAATTCAAAGTACAAGGTTAAAACTATAAATTAACCTTCTAAGGGTAAAACGGTAATTTAGTCACTCTTAGGGTAAAACGGTAATTTTATGCTCATACAGATACAACGTACATATTCGTAAATCCTTACATGACCAAATGGGTCAAATTCTTTTCTAAGGGCAAAGTTGTAATTATCCGCCTCCGAGGGTAAAATGGTCATTTCAATATTATTGGTTTCACAATGTACATATGAATTCATCGATGTGAGCAATAGAGTCAAATTCTCACAATTCCACCCTTAAGGGTAATTTCGTAAATTTGATGACTAAGGGGCACAATGGTAATTTTCACCATTTGAGGGTAACATGGTAATATTCCCTAAGAGAGTCACTACGACAACTTTCCAATTCCAAAGGTGTGATCTTGAAAGCTAATCACTAGCATCGCCCTAACAAGGGCAAAATTGTAAATTTACATATCAAGGGTATTTCGATAATTTTTATCCACTTAGAATACGATGACATTCCTTACGTGTCATATTTGTTGACCCTAGTCAGTCGGATTTGAAATCGCAGCTTAACCGGAGATATTAGTGTCCTTTTGCTACTTAAGGGCAATATGGTCATTTTCACTTCTAGGGGTAAAGTAATCTTTCCACCGCATATCGATAATTCCAATACTCTATCCGCTTCACTTTACAATATAAATATGGTCGAATTCGAAATCGTGGCTTAATAGGATAAATTAGTACACTTTTACTAATTAGGGGTAGTAAGGTAATTTACTACTTATGGATAAAACGGGAATTTACGTTCTTACGAAAATTACGGAGTAATACAAGAACTAATCGGATTTATTAACACTACCGATGTCATCGAATTCGCTTAATTCCTCTTCTAAGGGTAATTTTATAATTAGACATCTTAGGGACGAATTAGTAATTTTACCCGTCCAAGGGCAAAATAGTAATCTTAACTTACCAATTTCAATTTCTACTTCTCTTTCTTCTTCTCTTTTTTTTTAATCACTTTTATTTTAAAATTGGGCCTTAGCCTCTTTTTTTCCCCTTTCTTCTTTTCCTTATTGGGCCAAAGCCCACTTCTTCCTTTTTTTTTCTTTTCTTATTCTTTTTCATTTCTTTTTTTTTTTAATTTGGGTTGGGACAAGGGCCCAACCTTTGAGCCCAACTGCTGCCAGGCCCGCGCGCTGGCCCAAGCGGCCTGCTGCCAGGCCCGCGCGCTGGCCCAAGCGGCCTGCTGCGCAGGCCCGCGCAGCCTGGGCTGGCTGGCAGGCCCGCCTGGCTTAGCGGGCTAGCAAGCCCGCATGGGCCTGGCTGGTTGCTCTGCCAACCAGCTTTGCAGCAACCTCCGGCAGCCATACTTGCTGCCGGAATTTCAACAAAATTTTTCTCAATTTGCCTATGCCTAGCCCGAATTGAACCTATATTTTCAATGTTTTGCTTCCCAAACAACTCAAAAACATGAAACAAACCAATTTACAAGTCTAAATCCATCAAGTTACATTCAAAGTTAAGGAATTACTTACCAACAAATTTGGATATCATCTCCCCTCCTTTTATTCATGCATTTCAACCAAAGTCCACCAAATAAATTGCTTCCCAAACCTCCAAACCTCCAAACCACAAACCCATTCATAAATTAATCTTAAAAGAAACAAGTCCTAATTCAAAAATATACAAAAATCTCTATAAACTTCTTCCTCACCTTAACTCATGGTTCCCACTAAAATAACCATGGAATCCTCTCTTGAACCAAAGATTGGGAAGAAATTGGAAAGAGGAAAGGTTGGGCTTCCATTGCATGTGAGGTTGGGGGCTTGAATTGAATTGTAGCTTAGAGAGAGAGAGTGACAAACATAGGGAGAGAAAATAGAATGGAAGTTTGGTGGAGGGAGGAGGAAGATAAGGGAATTTTATTGTTGTGTAACTAATGGCAAAATCTTATTTCGCCCCCCCCCTAATATTTATCCTTGCGCAAATTGGTCCCTCTTCTCACTAAATTTAATTTATCATTATTATTATTTTTTTTAAATTACTCATATCATCTTTACTTTTATCCCTTTTTCTTCAACTTTTAATACACAAATATAAAAATAATTGCATAGTATCACAGAAGTAGAAACTTTACAAATTATTAAAAAGGAAATTGAAATATCAGTTTTACCCTTAAACTAAATAACCTAGAGTACTATAAAAACATTATCCTCAAATTGAAAGACCGAAAACAAGAAACATATATATAATCAAAATAAGAACATCAAATTAATTTGTTTGTGTTCATTGGGAAAGGAAATTGGATTGTTAGCAACTGGCATATATAACTGAGCCGAAACACCCCAGGCCCCCTTCTCTCCTCTCAAGAGTTGTTTGACTTCTTCTTTATGAAAATTGCCTCGCATGCCGGTGGTGCCAGCAGTTTCAAGTTGCTTTCATTTTCCGGGATTTGTTAATTTAGTTTCAAGCCTTGAGGAAGTGAGAGAGAAATTGGAGGTTGTTTGAGGGGCTTAGATTATGGATTTTAGGCACCAATTGGATCATTTGCCTTGAAGGATTTAGAGCATGGATTTTTGGATCTCTTAGAGTGCATCGGTATTGTTTGGTTGGAGAGGAGAGATGTCAGTGGTTTAAGGTTGAAATTTTAATTTCAAATTAAGGGTGAAAAAGACATTTCAATATCCCTTATAATAAATTTTAAAGTTTTATTTCCTTTACAATAAATATAATTTAATATAGTACCAAGTAATAATAATTCTCAATATACCACCCTTATTTCTAATTTTCTCTAAAATTTTTCCGTGCTTTTTATTTATATACATCTCAAACACTAGTATTAACTAACATCTTGCACAGTATGTCATAAATTACTAAATATGTACTTTAATTTGTTGAAATTGTGTTTTGGGGTCCTTATTTGAGCTTATTTGAAAAGTTGAAGCCCTTATTTAAGCCTTTAGTTTTTGTTATTTATTTAGTTTAGTTAATTTCTCCATAAAAACCTCGTTTTAGTTTAATACAATTTTAGGAAAGCTAATTAAAACGATAGTTCTCTGTGGGATCGACTCGTACTTATCCTGTCTATAGGTTTTGTATGATTTTTATCTTTTGGTGGAATATGACACCCATCAGTATATGTATACTCCCTAAAACTTATGGTTTTAATATTCAAGTCTCAATGCATGTGAAGTTTGTTTAGCTTATATTGTCTTTCGATTTTTCATTGAATGTTTAGATGTATAAAGAGAAATTTATAATTGTAGTGAAAGCTTAGTACTTTTACTAACCGTACGTATCAACCTCATCTAGCGCATCTCGATTTGGAAATACGATTTGACTCTGAATTAGTTGGAACCTAATATGATTAGATACATGTTTGTAAAAAAATGAAAATGGACATAATACCTTTATTTTAGGCACCGAGAATATTAATCATTAGTGTGTGGTTAGTAGCTTTTGCAAGATCACCAAGTGATGTAATCACCGAAATGATCTTATTGATGGTGATAATATTAAATCACCATGTTTGGTGTGATTATGAAAATTCACGATGATTTTATATCATCATGTTTGGTATAAATAGGGAAAAAAAGATATCATTAATATTAAATCACAAAATATGTAAAAAATAAAGTTTTGGAGATCACTCCAAAGGGTGATAAAATTTTCTCACCCTAGGAATCAAATCACCCTCATTCTCAGTGATCTAATTGTTACCAATCACCAGACATAGTGATCAAATTACTGAAGAGCATATCATTACCCATTTTGTAGTGATCACACGGATGGAAAACATAATACTTTTTATATCAAGATTAAGTACAAAAACAAGGCTACTTTTATATATTCTTTTCTGAAAATATATAATATATACTATATATTATTTTTAGTGAATATGGAAATTACTTAAAGGCCAAATTGAGAATTAATGTGGTGCCTCCTTTTGGCTTTTTTTGGTCTTTTCTCACTTTTCGGGTGACTAAAAAGGCCCTCGATGAATTTCTTCCATTACTTTTCCTGCTGCCCTTTTTTGTAATTTACTATATTTATATTTATGATTAAGTGTGTTTTAATTACATATCAATTGTGTGTGGATATTAGGATTTACCGGTTCAACTCCTCTGCCGGAATTCCAAGGGAAATGTGCTATAAATGTATCTGCAATAATGATTGATTCATGGGTAAACTATTGACATTCCAGTTCTGTTTTCCTTTCGTCTTCATTTCTATTTGGGTGGTTTTCTTCTTCCCTAACATTTCTTTGAATTGGTTTCACATGGGCTCCGTTCTGTTTCCTAAAATTTTCAGGTGGACGTTGATAAGATCTTTCTATTTAATTTAGCAGCGCCTTAGGATAGCATAACTTAAAGTGGGGAGCTTTCACTTCTCACCGCAGCATTTTGAGGTAAATCTGGATTTATTTGTTGATTATATGATTTGATATTTAAATTTAACATTTCCTTATTCCTCTTTTATTTTACAAATTTTTTTTATTTATCATTCGACTTCCTTTTTATTGAGGTTTCTATTAGTTGCTTATATTTAGTATATTTCCACATTTCCAATGCTAAGTACAATCATTTTGTGATGCATTGTGTAAATTACACATGCTACCTGCAAATGCTCTCAACTAATTCAATTTTCCTACTACAACTATACATACTCCCTGACTACAAAAAATTAGGCCTTCCATTATGCAGAAGGCAAATTCTTCCACCTACCCGAGTTCATTAATTTAACAATTACAATCAAGATTAAAAAATGGCCGCAGCATACTATGATTTTTTAGATAATCAACATACATTTCAAGCAACAATTAATATTAGCTTTATTTTGATGAATTATCTAGAGATGGAGTAGAATATTAGCTTTATTTTGATGAATTACCTAGAGATGGAATACTAGAATTTAGGTAATGCACATTTAGAATGAAAGAGAGACCCTGTGTTTTGCTTTATATATGCGAATGATTTGTTTTGATGTATGAGTTTCTCCTAACTGATTAACTTACAGCCAATGCAATATCTGCTTACGAACCGACTTAAACAACTACAAAAAATATAGTCCTAATAAGAAGATGACTGCAGCGCAAGCGCAGGCCGCCCTGCTTGTATATATTATTTTTACTGACTATGGAAATTACTTAAAGGCCAAATTGAGGATTAATGTGGTGCCTCCTTTTGGCTTTTTTTGGTCTTTTCGCACTTTTCAGTGACTAAAAAGGCCATCGATGAATTTTCTCCCTTACTTTTCCTGATGCCATTTTTGGTAATTTACTATTTTTATATTTATTTATGATTAAGTGTGTTTTAATTACATATTAATTGTCTGTGAATATTAGGATTTACCGATTCAACTTTTCTGCCGGAATTCCAAAGGATTGGTGTTATAAATGTATCTGCAATAATGGTTGATTCATGGGTAAACTATTGGCATTCCAGTTTTGTATTCCTTTCTTCTTCATTTTTATTTGGGTGGGTTTCTTCTTCTCTAACATTTATTTGGGTGGATTCCGTTCTATTTCCTAAAATTTCCAGGTGGACGTTGATAAGATTCTTCCATTCAATTTAGCAGCGCCTTAGGATGGCATAACCTAAAGTGGGGAGCTTTCACTCCTCACCGCAACATTTTGAGGTAAATCTGGATTTATTTGTTGATTATATTATTTGATACTTAAATTCAACATTTCCTTAATCCTCTTTCCTAATTGTATAAGATCATCTCAACCTTCCTAATCCAAGATATTAAACTACCTAAGATCCACTATTAAATAGGATTCATCATCGGATGATGACAACTAAACTCATAAGGCAGTCGCCAAAAACTGGCGGAATGCTCTCGAAACCAATTCACTTGAGTGAGACAGAGGAGAGTGGAATTTCGTGTGTAAGGGTGAAATCTATAAATCTACGAAGGAATGCCAAAAGCGAAGGCAGCTCTCTGGGTCCCCGAGTGCAAAGAGGCGGACAAGAAGGTTTCGCAAAACGTTTTTTTTATTATTTATCATTCGACTTCCTTTTTATTGAGGTTTCTATTAGTTGCTTATGTTTAGTATATTTTCACATTTTCCAAAAGCACAATTAGTCAATGCTAAGTACAATCATTTTGTGATGCATTGTATAAATTACATATGTTCCTACAAATGCTCTCACCTAATTCAATTTTCCTACAACAACTATACATGCTTTTTGACTACAACAAATTAGGCTTTCCTTATGCAGAAGCCAGATTCTTCCACCTTCCCGAGTTAATTAATTTAACAATTGCAATCAAGATTAAAAAATGACCGCGGTTAACTATGTTTCTTTAGATAATCAACATACATTTCAAACAACAATTAATATTAGCTTTATTTTGATGAATTATCTAGAAATGGAGGAGTATAATATTATGTTTGTTTTGATGAATTGCCTAGAGATGGAGTAAAATTTAGGTAATGTACTTTTAGAATGAAAGAGATGTCATGTGTTTTGCTTTATATATGCAAATTATTTGTTTGGATGTATGAGTTTCTCCTAACTGCCGATGCAATATCTTCTTACTAACCGACTTAAACAACTACAAAAAAATATAGCCTTAATAAGAAGATAGACCGTAACGCAAACGCATGCCACCCTACTTGTTATTTATTAACTGCAACGCAAGCACAGGCCGCTCTGCTTATTATTTATTAATATCTTCACTCTGTAGATATTCTAAATCCAAAAGAAACAATGAGGCAATGTACTGTAATATCGCAATAGAAACGGACTATAATAAGAACAATTCTGCATTTTACCAGATCAAATTATTATGCCTATTTTAGGTCAAAAGTAAAAAACGATGGAAAAATACCAAAAAAATTTCTTCCTTATTCTTCTTCAATGGGATGGAAGATGGATAGGCGAAGCGAAGATTGATATATTATGGCCCCGGCCCGGCCCCTCGCTCGTTGCTGCAGCAGGGGGCCTAGTAGTCTAGTACTACGAGAACGAAGCAAAATCTCAAGATAAAAAGGGTGCATGATGAATGATGATGCTTCATACATTACCAAAAAGCTGAACTCTACTGTACCTTACCTTCATATTCGCATAAAATCTTTTCCACTTTGTACACAGCTTTTGCAGCCCGTCCCTCTCTACACAGTACAAAAAGTGCCCACCATTTTGCGCGCACACACACATGACACAACACTAAAACTAGTCTTTTTGGTACCCAATTGATCCATTCCATTCCTTTGATTGATTTCATCTGGTTCTCAACTTCTCTTCCTTTTTTTTCCATTTTTCTTAAAAATCCCAATCCAGTTCCAGTTCCACCAACTAAAGAAATAAAGAAGGAAAAAGGAAAACGATCTAAAACCCACTACAATTCCAACTTTTGCCAGTGTGATAAACCAAAGCACCCTCAAGGCTATAGCTGTATTCTACAGTGTAGAGATTTGTTTTTCTCTATAGTTTTTGGTCCAGCTATAGGCCAAACGACAACAAAATGTACCCATCACCAAAAAAATATTCATGGCGACACCTAACAATTTGTATCATATTAATGGTGACTTAAAAAGATCTGCACAATTTTGGGTTTTGGACTATTAGGCCTCTCCTCCTGAAATGATTAGGACTTGGGAGTGGTGGGCATTTCAAGCTGTACTCTGTGGTTCAGATGATATTACAACTTGAAGTCTTCAACAATATTAATGTGGCATATATAGTTCTTTAGCAACTCATCAGCAGCAGCAAGTTGGCATCATTAAGAGACTTTGATGTGAATTCAGGCGCCTTCAACAATATTCTTGCTTCATTCTTATTGGATTATACGAAAAGGAAAACCTTACTGTAAGACAAAAGCTTAAGTTGGTGGCCACCAAACAAATTGGCCAAAGTACCAATGAAATGTCAAATACTAAAATAATATATATATATATATATATATATTATTTGGCACTAGAGATAGAACTAAAGAGTGTTGGGTATATTTCAAAATGGTAGGCCAACTATATATATTATATTATATAAAGAAGATTAAATTTGAAAGTGGTCCTCCATAGACATATACTCATATATATCAAGCCAAAGCTAAAGAAGTAGCTTCTTCAATGTCTGCGAGAGCAAAATTCCTGTTGCTGGGTCGACCACACACATCTCTGCATGTGCCAAAAGTATTGACAAGTTTTACTAAAGCTAATTTGTGCCTTAAAACTTTTCCCTTTTTTTGATCCCAGTGGCGCCGATTTTGTATGGTTTTTGGTTGTTCACTTGTTCTCAAAAGAAAAAGATTGCAATCATTGTGATCAGCAGCAATCCATCATGGGTTTAAATTTGTAAAGTGATATGAACCTAATTTAAATGTTTCATTCATCTCTGCATTATTTTAGACGCTCCAATAATTGTATGTTGCACTTCTTGGACTAATAATTGGTTGACTGGCTTTCCTCTGTAGTTTGCAGAGGAGGAGTCCCCTCTACTCATCTTCCTTTGTGTTGTGAGAATATATCATGTTTTAGGCCAACTTTGATCTGTATATATAGCAAATCATTAATCAAATCGCGACCGCGACTAGCGTTTGCTAGAAGGTGAGACAATTGAGTCATGTCTCCCAACTTTCCGTCTAAGAATTATGATGGCATATCAATCTTATCATCCCAAGGATTTGTTCGGATTTTGGAAGCTATTATGCAGCAGTGCAGCAGCACTAATTCAATGGATGGAGACTCTTTAAGCCTTAATCTGTTATTTTCATTAATCAAATTAGTACTAGTTGACAATAACATTTTTGAGTTGTTTGTAATGAACCTAACTTTTCTTGACCAGAAAATGAAGTAATAGAACAAATTAAAGGCAGGAAATTGTAGTATCAGATTGGAATATATCTGCCCCTACAATTTTACCATATAGGCAAGGCAACTGCAGAGCTAGAAATGATGGGGAGATTTTCAATTGCCGCAAATTATGGTAATTTGGAATTGGAAGACATAAACTTGAAAACCAACAGAAAATCTTATTGGATTTCAAAGCAGGAATATGTGGAATCAAAATCAGTACTAAAAAGCTGAAGCAAATCCCGACTGACATGCCAACTAAAAGGAATATTTATGTTGCATGTACATGCATAAATGCTAAATCCAGAATACATATATATGCATGCAGAAAGATATCAGCTAAGATTCCTGTTGGTTAAATCTGAATCAATTCAAGGCATGATTCAAGGTATAATTGATGGATAAAGGAAGAGCCACCACACCAATTAAGCCTAAGGTGTGACAGCAAACAGTTGGAAATGTAAACATTTTTTTGCTGTCATTTTTTGTGAAGCTGCAGAATTTCTTACCAGACATGATCATGTTTGGAATTGGACATAAAGCCTCCTCATCTCTCCTACAAAACGCTATTTAATTGGTGATGAATAGCAAAAGTTGGTCCCAGAATCTTAACGAAGCAATGATGCCCTTTAAATAATTTTGTTTTGACTCAGAAAAGCACAACAAAACAGGCCACCGGCCCTGCTCTGCATTCATAATTTGTAGCCTAATGGGACATTTATGTTAAGTTAACCCTCCAGGGATTTCCAGAATTCAAGCTTTAGAAATGATTTATCATTGAATTTAATGAATGATTCATTATCATCAGCCATGAATATGTAAATGTAACTTTTCACTGCTGGTAATGATTTAAGCCACATGCAAATGCGTTCATATGCTTGTTCCCAAGTTACTACAAAACTATAGGAATGTTGTTTTCAGCAAGTGAATCTTGAGCACCCCAACTTAGAACGTGATGATATAGCTTTCATGCGCGCTATAGTCTTAGACATCGTAATCATTCAGTTAGATATATATAGTATAAATTTAATATGATGGTGATACAAATAAAGAATGTAAATCCTAAATATGTGTACTTTGAAACTTTGGGAGAAGAAAAAAAAAAAAAAAACGTTTCATACACAAGTTGCAGAGTTCAGAGCAACTGGCTAGTCTAAACCTCTGTAATTTATAGATCCTGGGCATATGCTAAATATATTACACATTAAGATATGGCTTAAATGTCAAAATGCCCTAAAGTTTATACGGACTGCCACTTTACATTTCACTTTTTTATTTTGATCATATCGCATCTTAATATTTTATTTTAAGTATATTTTGCACCCTTCGTTATCGAAAATTCGTTAAGTACCTGACGGCGCCATCACGATGTTGATATAGCATGCCATGTCAGACGAAAATTGTCACGTGGCATGCCATGTCAGCATAAAAATAAAAGAGAAAATAAGAAAATTTTACCACATCAACATGCCACGTGGAATTTTCATCCTATATGGCATGTCAGGTTAGCACCGTAACGGCGCCATAACCATTTTCTGTCACAGAGGGTGCAAAATGTACCCAAAATAAAACATTAGGATACGATATAATCAAAAAAAAAAAAAGTGAGATGCAAAATGACAATCCGTATAAATTTTAGGATGCATTTTGGCATTTAAGCCATTAAGATATACATAAATACTAAGTAATCCGCCATCAACAACATGGTCTAATGGTAGAACAATGGATTTTAATTCTGATGACTATTAATTGGTTCATGGCCATAACTCTGTTTAAATAGGAAAATTCTTTTTGACCCTCCAATTTGACCCTTCAACTTGGCTCTCCTAATAATTAAGACAACAAATTAAATGTAGGTTTAGCCCCTAATTATAAATATGGAAAGTTTGTAGGGTAAATCCCTTGATTTTAGGCTATTATTAGATGTGGTTTTAGAAATTATAGTAAGTTTTCAAATGATACGTCCGTAAGAGAATTTATTAGGTGGGACAAACCCACCACGTCATCTATGGCACCAACCAATAATACGAAGACAATTTATCAATTTTCTAAAATCCTATCCCAATAATATCTCAAATTTGGGGACTTACCCTTAATACAAGATTTATTTTAAAAGGAGGCTAAACATTGGGCTAAAATTGTGCCTAAATTTAAGAAGATCATTTGATATGGTAATATTCTATTGGTTAGCCCATGAATAACGTGATGGATCCATCCCAGTTCCCACCTAATAATTTCTCCGTCAGGAGGGTCGAGGTGAAATTGGAAATTCGTTTAAATAATATATGGTTTCAACCTCTCATTTTTCCTCCGAAATGAAAAGAATATAATGTAAAATAAGAATGTTAGGAAAATCTATCTTTGGAGAGAAATGACGAAATTGTGGTTGTTTGATAGTAAAAGTGACATGGCTGCAAAGGAAAAGAGAAAATTATTGTTTTACTCTTGGAGACATGGAATGATATCGATGACCAAATGTTGGATAATGCTTTTTCAAATTGTCATATGATATATTTCTCTTTCTGCTGTGGCTCCTCAAGGTTGTCATTGTAATAATTTCCAACAAACATATATATCGAAAATCAAAACATAAATTAGAACACATCCATCTCTCTAAATCACATTTGTTGAAGATGCTTTTAACTTTTAACCTTGTGATTTTAAAAAAGGATGATTTCCGATCAATAAAACCTCTAAGCCAAGAGATTAAATTAAATATGTAAAAGAATTTTAATCAAGTACAGTGTGATGAACTGATGATCATTTGATTATTGTTTGTTGTCAGACCAAACAAAAATAATTGTTGTCTGTAATAACAAGTATTACAAAATTGGCCTCAAAGGTTTAGAATAAAATCCCAACTAGGGCTATGTGAGCTGTTGATATAAAATGCTCCACTCTTTTTATTTTAGTGATAAAAATTAAGCCAATCAAATTCTAAGTACTAATAAAAAAAGTCTTCTCCACAACTATGATTATTGTTCTTAAGAATAGAATCAACGTCTTAATTGCAGTCTTAGTTTAAAGCTAATATTTATATTTATGCGATCCACACGATGCCAACAACAATGTTAGAAAATTATTATGGGTAAAGCGAAAGCTTTAAGGCTGAAAAAGTTGGAGCAAGATGATGCCTTACCAGTTACCAGCATGATACATTGTTCTTTAGTTAAGCTATACTATATATAATAATAATCCAATAATAATGTTTCCTTTTTTTGTGGTGATTCTAATATTATTATTATAATAATAATAATAATATTTCAAGCACTTAAACTTTATGATAAACTGCAATTATCTAAATAAATTTTCAGAGAATGATCAAAAAGGGTTGTGGTAGGGAGTCGATTTTAATACTACTTGTAGTCTTCAAAGGTGTCAGGACTACGGTTACCGTCTAATCTTCTTTTATGGTATACTGTAAAAGGAGATTTCACTAATTATTTTTTAAAGCCAAAAGCTTCATTTATACGAGTTCAACTAACCTTTTTTATACCGGTTATTACTTGTAGTAATAATGCTTTGAAAACAGCACAATTACTCCCTTCACATGCACACCATGCTTTCATAGTAATAATAATTCCGTCCCAAAATCAATGAAGTATAGGACTCTAGGTAAGTGGTGAAGTGAGGTGAAAAGGAAAAAGAAAAAGAAAAAGCAAAAAACTCATGCATTGAAAAACATTAGGGGTCTTAGTAATAATAATTCTATAAATTTAGTTGAGTTCAGTGACGAGATATGAATCGAATTATCCATCTCACTAAAGTATGTATCTCTCTTTTGAAGGGTGACCATGAAGTATGTGGTAGTGAGTGATTATCTTGAATAGTCCATATCATATAGAAAAAATTTTCTATAATACAATGATTATTCATAAGATTAACTTTTTTTAAAGAACAATCTCATCAATAATATTTTTACGACCATTTCAAATATCATTCAATTAGTAAAGACAAATTATACAATATATGTGAAAGAAATGCTCGTTTTCAGATTCAATTTATGTATTGAGAATTCCATAAAAGTAAGGACACATATGTTAGATTAATTTTTCTAGAATTGACAAGAACGGTTATCAAATTATACTAATAAATAAGTCCATAATGCTAGTAATACCGTTGTCAAGTACAATTATATAACCCACACCCGGTGGTTATAAGAAATTAAAAGAAAAAAAGGATATTTCTAGGGCCACCACATATACTCGAACTAAAAAAAATATATGCCCTCAAAAAATTTAGCGAAATAAAAACCGTATTTGATGGAGAGGATATAGGTAGGCAAAAAAAGAAAAAAAGAAGCCTTGAATGGCTGTTTAGAAGGCCGGATCTAAAGTTTGCTTGCCACTATCATTGTATTGTACTTAGGTTATACATGTGTTGACCCTGTTTCAAAACTACTTGACTGTATAGTATGAGTATGAGAATGCAGAAATTGACTGCAAAAGAGCACAGTGAAATTGTAAAAGTTCTCTCAATGAGAAATAGTAGTACTAGTTAATTAGTAGCATTTTTATTTTTTATCGACCTTGAGGCTTGAAGTGAATAGCCAAATGGGTAGAGACTAGAAAGAAAGTAGATTAATAAAGCGATTCCAATTTTCTTTTTTCATATTTTTGAGAGCAAAAAGAGAAAAGAAAGGGCAGAAAATAGGTAGCTAGTATCTGGTAACTAAAAAAATTAAAGTCGCCTATCGCAAACACTAATTTCAAAAAACCTCGTCTCCTTCCCATGAGAGCCGAGAGGGATTTTTTCCCATAAAACCAAAAGGCCCTGACCCCAAAGCCAAAGCCAAAGCCAAAGCCAAAGACTTTCTCTCTCTTTTCTTCTCTCTCATGTCATGTCATGCAAGTAGCGCCTAAGCCTTTAAGCCCCCTTCTCTCTCACTCTCACTCTCACTCTCACACTCCTCCCCTTCACCCCACGACATTTGTTTCTCTTGGCCAGCTCATTCACATCCCCAAAAACGCACAACTCCAACACCAACCCAACCCAACCCCCCCCCCTCCTCTCTTTCTCTCTCTCTCTTTTGCTACGTTTTTTCTCCACCAGATCTCCGGGAGTAACCCCCATAAAGATGCGTGCTTTCACAGTCTTCCCTTTGGTTTAGACCTCTTATAAAATCTGCCCACCGCAACAACCGTATCTTTTCAACATTACCCATATGCTCCTTTTCTCTTCTTGATTCGATTTTTCTTTCTCTTCCTGGGGGTGGGGGGTTTCTGCTTCTCTTTCTCTTTCTCTTGGAGGATACCTAACTAATAAGGCCAGGCCACCTAGAGTCAGAGAGAGCGTGGGGCGGGGGCGTCTAGTCTAGAAGGGGTTGTTAGTGGGAGAAAATGGAGAATGGGGTAGAGAGAGAAAGTGGGTCGATGTTGTTTAGTGATGAGGAGTTGAGAGAGGTTAGTGGATTGAAGAAAGGAGGAGATTTTATAGAAGTGACATGTGGGTGTACCAGCCATAGATATGGTGATGCCGTTGGCAAGCTTAGGGTTTTCTCTAATGGTGACCTTGAAATCACCTGTGAATGCACCCCTGGTTGCGATGAAGGTCTCTCTCACTCTTTCTTTTTACTCTTTTTTTTTTAAAAAAAAACCATCCTTTTTCTCTCTTCCCTTTGCTGCTGTTGGGAAAAATTGGTTTTGATTTTTGTGCATGTTTAATGCGTCTTTTATTCAACTTATGGTGCATTTGACGTTGATGCCTGTCGCTTTCTCTTACTTAATCGAGTTTTCGATGCTGCGAGAAGTCGATGATGGGGAAGCTTGTGAGCCGTTTCCTTTTGGTTCCTTTTTCACACAGTTTATGTGTATGTTGTTTTGTCTCTGTGAGTTGGCCTTCCTAGGTTGTAACGCAACAAGGTGATGTTCTTACATTTTTTGTGACGCTAAAATGAGTCACTTTGTTGTTTGAACATCTTATCTCTGGGTTTGTATCTTCAGAGCAACACCTGCATTGTCTTTTGTTGTTGTGATTCTAAAGTATTCGATTCAGCCTTCTCAAAATCTGATTTTTCAAAGCTTCAGTTCTGTTTCTTGTCGCTAGACAGAGTAAAAGGTTTTGAAGAAACATTTTAGGATCATGAGTTCTGCGTGTGTTTTTGTTATTGGTATTCTGATGGCATCATGTTGTAAAGTGTGGCTGGTGAGGGATGCTTTTAAGCACATTAATGCTTGGAGTTATGAGGACAGCTATGTTTCCAGGGGATGAACGTCTTCTTTTAAGTCTTCTTTTTGTGTGCATGTGTTTTTGTGTACATAATGCTACTATGTCAAAGTAGTACGAATAATGCTTGCAAGTTCAAACAGTACTTCTACCAGCTGGTATTCTATTATTTTAAAACTTTAGCACATACCTTATATAAGTACTGCGTCAAATTTTATTTATCATTGAAACAGTGTCTGTGAGGAACGCAACTTTGGCGTTAAAAATTTGTCAACACTTGTAGTTTGATCAATGACTAAATGTTGCAAATATATCTCATTAACGCGTGTCTGGTTGGGAGTAGATTGCATTGCCTATATATTGTCTGCATGTGAAGGATCTTAGGCCCGTAAGGAGGCTGTGCTTGTGTTCATAAGAAAGAAAGAAAGAATATCCATGTCAAATGAAAAGTAAGCAATGGTCATACACTTCTAATGTTGAAGGTAAACTATCATCTTCTGGATCTATCCCAGAGTTTTTGTTTGTTGATGCCTAAAGTCATTCTGTGGCTTGTGAAAAGAAAGGAGGTGGGTTTTGTGGTGGGACTATATAGTCAGAGTCCTTTCAACTAAATATAACCAAAATTGGCTTAAGCTGTCTCTTCTCTTATCTATTCCTCTACTTCTTAATAGAGCCTTCCAATGACAGGTCCATATGATAATCTGATATCCCATTATTCTGATCGCACTAGTTCCTCTTTTGTTTCCCTAACAATGTTGAAGCTTTCTTTTTCATTTCTTTTTTCCTTTTTCTAATTATGTAAATGTTAATTTTAATGACTAGATAAGCTGACTCCTGCTGCATTTGAGAAGCATTCTGGGAGAGAGACAGCTAGAAAATGGAAAAATAATGTTTGGGTGATTGTCAATGGGGAGAAGGTTTCATTATCAAAGACTGCATTGCTGAAATACTACAACCAAGCATCTAAAAGTGCCAATGGTGCTCAGAGATCCCATAATGGAAGAGTGTGTCACCGTGATGAGTTTGTCCGCTGTAGCAGGTGTAACAAGGAGCGAAGGTTTCGATTGCGCACAAAAGAGGAATGTCGGATTCACCATGATGCTTTAGCAGATGTGAACTGGAAATGTTCTGATCTTCCATATGACAGGTTTGTATCAACATTCTTGATTGTGTTTTTATATGACAAATTTTGGGTTTCTAATATCCTAGCATGTTGTCTATTACTACATGTTAAGCTATTTGTCATTCTAGCACATGCTTCTGGATGAATTCATTTCCCCCCTAAAACATACTGCTTTTAAAAGATAAAATGTAAGTTGTAGATAATTTATGTGGTAGAATACTTACAATTTGATATATTAAAATACAACTTTTCTATCCGATATATTCTTCCATTGTTTTTTTCCTTTGGTTACTTCTCTATTAGAAGGCAACTAACAATCAATTCATTTTTTTTTCATATTAAGTTTACTGGTTTCATTTTTTATTTTTTTCATATTAACTTCATTTGAACTTTGCTTTGCTGAACTTGTTTACCATGTATCTATATTTTTTTGTCCCCTTCATATGGAGTTGTTTATTCTGCTTGGTATGCATTTAGTTGAGTTAAAAACTGATGGCACCTTTTTATAGCTCATATATTAACACATCTATGGTCACAGCTTCTGAGTATTATCAGTATTTTTCCCTACTGTTGTAAGTACCTATGTTCAGTTGATTTTGGCTTAAAAGCTGTTGACAAATGCTGATAAACATAAGGGTGAAGAACCTAGTACGCACATAAAGTATTGTTTTAGTCAGATTTTGGAGAGCATGAAAACTATGCTTGATTTAACCCAGGGTTTTGTGTATGACATCATGAGATGTGTTAAATATTACGGTTTCATCTATTTGAACACATTAGTTGTGTGGCTAAATGCTCCTAGTACAACCTCCAGATATGAAGGTTACAAAATATGAATTGGACTTGATAGAATGTCCATCAGATCAGGGAATTTTATGGTAAAATGCTTACCTATTTGGGGAATTAATGCATAATGTAAAATGTTGACAGACTTTTCTGAAGTTCATAAAAGTTGGATTGCGATATAGAGGTCTTTCTCAAGGAAAGTTTCTAGAGTATCCTATTTGACATATTCAAGAAGTTCAATCCTTTATATCGGTATTTATTGCATTGGTTGTGGTCTCCTGAAAAAGCTACTAGGTTTTCTAACTTGGATATCTTGTATAAACTCTTGGCACCAAAATATGTTTTACTTACCCTTGTGAGTGGAAGCAATAGGTTTTTAATAACTAGCTATGTATTTGATTACATGCTGTCAAGTCCTCTCCTCCTTGCTTTTACATCTGCTTGATCATTAGTGATCTCCCCAACTAATTCATTATCTTTTGATTAATCTGTGTGCTGCAAAATGCTTTCTGTTCTCAAGTTTATTAAATTTATAATCTACCAGAACATGCAGTTTTTTCAGTGAGTTGGCTGATGAATCTGAAATGTATAGGCCCTGTTTTGAGTTGACTACTTGAGTACCTCCATCTTTTGTTTTTTTCCGATAAGGGGCATAGATTTCTATGTTCACATTCATTTCAAGGCCATAATGATCAGATTTTTTAAAAATGCTATTGTTCATTATGGTATGCAAGCAAATGCAGACTGAGGACATTCTTGTTATTGTTGGACAGTATTTTAAGCCCAACTAATCGGTGTAAAGTGATGATATGCACATTTGCAAATTTAGGTTAAATTCATCATCTGCTGTACAGATTGCAAGCTAACCCTTTAGCTCACAAGGAACTTATTTTATGTGCTTCAGAATAACATGCGATGATGATGAAGAGCGAGCAAGTCGCAGGGTGTACAGGGGCTGTACACGTTCTCCTACGTGCAAGGGCTGTACTTCCTGTGTGTGCTTTGGTTGCGAAATCTGTCGGTTCTCGGATTGCAGTTGCCAGACTTGCACTGATTTCACTAGGAATGCTAAAGCTTGAGTTTTCAGTGCAGTGGTTTTTAGGGTGGGTTCTTTATGTGTTGCTTTAGATGAGTCCATCCCCACAGAAGAACATTCTCTTTCATGTTAAGACTTCAATTTCCAGTCTTGAGTTCAGCATTCATGGTTCTCAGTGACTGGTTTTAAACTTATTATATATATAATATTAATATTAATTAAATTTGTTCTCCACCATCGATGTTTGATTGATTTTCCTATTATTATGCTTTGCTTTTGTGTTTTAGCATTGTTCATTCGTTGACATAATCGACAGATTATTAATTTCAATGCTTGATTGTTCAGCCTGTTCTAATCCGGTCCTTAAAATGATGAGTGTAAAAGATAAGCAGCGGTTCTTTCTTGCTTGGTTTGCTGTCTTGTCGACTGCATCTATATCTATAAACTTCCCGGCGCAAGGTCCAATCGATTTTTAGTAGCCCAGGCCCTCGTTGTGAACTAGCCCAGGCCCTCGTTGTGAACTATGGACCTGGCTTAAAATGTGTACTATTTCTGTGGCACCTTATTACATTTCAGTACATTCCGTCCTATCTTGAAACTTAAAAGAGCCCGTGGTTAATCATAAAAAAATTGCAATCTTGTATTAACCTTATATCTCATCTAATGCCTCCACCTAAATTGTAATTCTCCATTCTTCAAAAAAAAAAAAATGCAATTCTCCAAAAATAGTATATTACACCAAACGAACAATTTACATAAATCAAGCAAAATCTGAAAGGCCGAACTCTCCATTCAAAGTTCTCTTTTTTGGCCCAACTCCCATTCAAACTGAGTAATGATAGTTTCTTAGGATTGCTGATGACCTCTTCTGCCTGTAAAGCAACCACGACCACGACCTCGACCTCTACCTCTATGAAATGGTCTTTTTCCACGACCTGATGATGCACCCGTGTTAAAGTTCTGGTATGATTCAAAGTTGTCTGGAACACCTCCAGGTTGCACATTACAATTCCCATCCGCCATTGCTCCACTAGCCAAGATACCTTGTACTGCACTTAGGAGCTGTTGGCCCTGCATGCCTGCCCCAAATGTGGTTTGGCTAAAGCCATTACCCATGTTCACGTTCTGGGATGTTTCAAAGTTTCCATGAACACCTTTGGGTTGCACATTACTATTCCCATCTGCCATTGCTCCATTTGCCAACATACTGTGTACTGCACTTAGGAGCTGTTGGCCCTGCATGCCCACCCCAGATGTTTGGCCAAAGCCATTTTGACCTCCAATCCCCAGCCAAGGTGCATAGGCTGGTCCAGAAAATAAATTTGGCTGGCCACCAGGCAACATACCCGGAAGTGTATTCATACAAGAAATAAACTGCTGCTGCTGGTATGGGATAGGCATTGCTGGGGTTGGCAAAGGAAAAGGCTGCTGTTGATAATTTTGTGAGAGCATTGTCATACCTTCTGCAGGAAACCTGTTGGGAAAGATAGGATTTTGTGGCTCCTGGCCCGGCATCCCATTTGTCCAAACTCCATTTGAAGATGGAATAATGCCAGAAGATTGTGGCATGACTGAAAATGGTTGAACAAAGTTAGATCCACCGACAAAATTTTGTCTTCCTATGGGAGAACATGAATCCAAAGATGCTGAAACGGTGGAGAAATCATGTTCATTCTCATCAGGTGCAAGCTGACCAACTGTTGTTGATGTTTGCTGCGCTGAATTACCACCATTTTTCCAAGCCCCATCCCTACTTTTAACCTTCTTTTTATTGCTTTTCCTATTTCCGCCTTTCTGGTCATTCGTACCTCTCTTTGACATTTTTAGCATCTTCTTGTACTCGGCCTCTTTTTCATCATCTGAAAACTCAGCATAATCAGATAATTCCTCATCATTCTCACCAGATGCATCATACCCTTTCTTGTAAAGATTGTTGTCATTGAGAACATGATTAGCAAATTCTGGGACAAAAGAGATTGAAGTGCCTTCATGGATCCCAGCAGGGACTTCAATTTCTGAATTATATCGCACTACATAGTAGGGGTTTGTTACAGGTCCAAAAATTTCATCCACCAATCCCAGTGGTGACCTGTCTACTGTTATCCAGAGAATTGAACCTTCATTCAGTGGGTTGTGCTTCTCTCTCCCTTCAACAATCACTTTGGTACCAATAATCTGGAATAGTATTAAGAAAATTAGACTGATGTAGCTACTATTATTTACAACTTTAAGTGAATATAGAGATGCTCAAAAACCATGAAGCCCTGAAAACAGGGTGTATTAGTATTAAACAAAATTTATGCAAGACTTTGAGGTTTGGCAATTCTGTTTTGCAATATAGGTTCTGCTGAGAATTTTATGAGCTTACCGACAGAACAACTCCAACAGGCAGCGTCTGGTGGTGGGGCTGCAATGTAACATCCACTTGTGGAACTGGAGGGAGAGTCTGCCAAATTTAACATTTAGTAAGAACTAATATCCGAAAACAAGACCTTGAACATTAAACCAAACCAAGAGTTTAACTTCAGAGAACAATTCCAGTGACATTGTTCAGGACTACAGTAAGCATGCAAGAGATGTCTCATCTAGACTTCTGAATAGTCAACAACAAATTAAACAACTCTAGTAGCATATGCAATTGAGATATAAATTAAACATAAGAAAAAGTGATTAAGACTCAGAATCTTGTTTATGTCTACTGCAGCATATGCAATTGTAAGCCGTTTTGGTCTTAGATGGAAAATATATATTATATTTGTTCTGTATATATGTAGCTTTGTATCATTGATAAAAGAAACAGAAAAATTATCAAACTAACAACAAATGAAACGGGTTCCTTTGACAGAAAGCTGTATCCAAGCTTGCTTGTCATTTTGGAGAGAAATTCAAAGCAATGGCTTGGGAGTTGGGGCTATGTTATTTCGTTCACTCTAATAGTTGTTTCTAAAGTCCGTCCAAAATCCAAATGAGATTGACATTGGAGCAAATGACCCATGAAAGATATGCAATTATTGTTTTATCACATGATTCAAAAACAAAAAATATATATATATATATATATATATAGTAATTTACACACTTATATTAAGTATACAACGATTTTTGATTGGCAATCTGTCGTTTCATTGCTTATTTTATATAGCATAAAATATACTTTCTTAGCAGTGCCGGAAAAAAAGGCCTTTCAGCCAAAGTATGCGGAATAATTGTTGAACAACACAAAGAGCTCAATCATCAAAGAAGAAATGAAAAAAGAAAAGAAAGAAATGGTCTGATAAGAGAAGAAGGCAATAGAAAAATTCATACTAATATTTAAGTATAGGCTACTACAACAACCAAGAGCAGCAAACGCATGGTTCCAGCCAAAAGACATAAAACAGAACAGAGCAAAGTCTACAAATTTACTTTCGTGAAACATTAAGAATATTGTGAAAGTAATTTCCGAATTTTTGTTACCTGAAATTCATTCTTTGACTTGATAGGTCCTCTCGTATCACCAGCATCATCATAATCATCATCCTCGTCATCTACATCTACATCTTCAAATTCAAAACCAGACCTGCGGAAAATTTCGTTTGTCTCCTTAGCCTCTTCATCCTCTTCATAAGTATGCTCATCCCTTTCGCCCTCTTCATCATCAGTCTCCTCATCCCCTTCATCATAGTCAGAATTATCAGTTCCATCAACGCCCATCTCTCCACCAAAGTCCTCTATTTCACCTTCTTCAAGCTCATATGCTCCATCCACCTCTGTTTTGCTCTCCACCTTCACTTTTTCTCCATTCCCGTCCTCTTCACATTTTATACGCACCAAACTAACCCTCTCCAACTCTTCCGCAATAGACGAACCCAACTTCCCTCCTGGTTTGAAATCCTCTTCTTCCACCTTCACTGCTGCTTTGAAATCCTCTCCTTCCACCTTCACTGGACAACCTGAGATACCTCCAACCAGCTCAGACCCACCATCAATCGGCTTGAACCCAGCAACATTGGGGTCACTAACATGGGTTATACCTATCTCCATACCCTTCTTAATATCCCCAAATTCACTCTCCTCTAAACAAAATCTGTCTAAACTTGGGTTATCTTCAAACCACTCTTTTATAGAGTCGAAATCAAGAAAGGAATCGGCAAAGGTTAAATCGTTGGTTTTAGGGTCAATAAAGTCAGAAGGGTCTTTGAAATTTTTGAGTTTTGGAACTTGATTGGTATCTTCTTCAGGGGAAGGATCAGGAATAAACCCTACCATCTCCAAAGAAAGAGAAGCAAAGGGTTTTGGAGAATGAAGAATGAGAGATGGAGACGGAACATAAAGTCATAGTATAGTAGTAGTATTTAGTTGGGGAAAGGAGGGGTTTGCCGCTTAAACCCTACCTTAGCAAATGCTCAGTGTTTGTAGGGTTTTGCTTTTTGGGACTTTCTAGCGGAGAGTAGAAAAAATGCGATGAATTTGGGGATTGTTGAATTTCTTAAACTACGTCGTTTAACATGAAGAAAAATAGAAAATGCGAGGGCTCAGTCAGAACTCAGAAGAGAAGAGACCTCTTTTTGGTTGAATTTCTTAGAACCACGTCGTTTAATGTGAAAAAACTACTTAGCTTCTGAAAATGTTTAATGCATGTATATCAAGACTCAAGAGGTTTCATATATTAGATGTTCTCATTCACTCATTTTCTATTCAAAGAGGCGATGCATCATGATTCATACTTCATAGAGATGTCCAACTTCACCAAGGAAGTGATCAAGCAGAGTAATTGATGTTTAACTGATGCGAGAGCTAAATTCATGGAAAGATGATATATATATATATATATATATACTATATAAGTCTAAATTTCAAAACCATGGACCTGAATCTAAAATAACTTTTTTAATTTTAAAAGTTTAGTATTTATTTAAAGGGTAAACATGTATTTTTATATTCATATATTTTTATTATTCTTTTACAAAAATAAATCTTCTCATAAATAAAAAAAGTTAAGGAATAAATCTTCTCACAAATAACTAATGGACAACCCTACCTAATGATGTTAAGTTTTGCTTCGTTTGTATAGAGGTGGGCCTTATAAAAATGTTCTCTTTGGGCTTATTATATATGTCTAAACTTTAAAAATTTTGATCTAAAATATCTAAAATAACATTTTCAATTTAAAAAGTTTAGTATTCATTTAAAGGGTGAACATGTATTTTTATTTATTTAGATTAATTAATTAATTAATTTATAAACATGTGTTTCATTTAAAAACCAACTCTTAATTCAAGTTACAAATAATTAAACTCATAGTAAAAGTACGTTCCATATATTTGATAATTTATGAAGGATATATTATACTTTTCCTTTTTTTTTATTACTCCATATACTTTTGAGAGAGTTTGAAATTTATTAGAATGTTAATTTTTGATAATTTAATATTTTTGATGCATTGACTGTTTGAGATTAATATAAAAAACTCTCTTTAATTAAGATCTATACATAAGCTAAAAATCTTAACTCCTTCAAATTAATTATCATTAAATTTTAAACACTTAAAAAATCATTAAATTTTAAACACATTAAATTATAGAAAAGAAAACATAAAAATTAAATTGAAGAATTAACATAGAATTTAAGCTTTCTCTTATTGAATTCCTCTCCACTCCCAAAATTCTATCACAAAAATTAAAGAATTAACATTGATTCTTTAAAGGATAAAAATGTATTTTTATTTCATCAAAACCTGTTAAGTTTTAATGGTTAATAGATAATTTAATATAAAAGAAAACATCTAAAATATCTTCATAAACTTTTATTTAACTTTAACTGTAATACCGTAAAATATATATATATATATATAAATAGTTGGTTTAGAAAGTTAATATTATGGAGTAAAGGAGAAGAGAAATTAGAGAAATTAAGGGCCCAATTGAAATAAAGGAAGAGTTTTAAGATTAAAATGAAATAGGCCTAAAGATGAGAGGACCATTTTGAAATTTTTCCCAATATTCTTAATATAAGCAACCATCATCTTCTTGGACACATTTTCTGTTGAAAATTTCCCTCTCAAAGCCGAATCTCTCTCACCAATATATCAAGAAATTTTGAGACAAATCAACATGCAATTGAAGCTATGTGATTATTTCATCAAGTCTTCTCAAGTCTTGGCAAAATCTTTAATGTTTATTGGAGAGATTGGGTTGATGGAGACAAAGGTAAGATATGAATTTCTCTTGGTGAATTTGTTGAAAATAAGGTTGAAAATAGGATTATAAGGTGATATTAATCTATTGTTTGTTATGCGTGGCCTGGCAGCCACATGGCCCAATTGGGCCTTTTAATAAAAAAAATAAATAAATAAAACAAAAGAAAAGAAAAAGGGGCCTAGCCCATAAGAAATAAGAAAAAGAATAAGAAAAAGAAAAAGGGCCTAGCCCATAACGAAGAAGAAAGAAGAAAAAGAAGAAAGAAAAGAAAAGAAAAGAAAAGAAGGAAATTTGGAATTAAAAAAAATAATAATAATAATAATAAGTTGATGAATTACCAAGGTGTGGATA
The DNA here is from genome assembly GCA_001974825.2 of Corchorus olitorius. Classification (NCBI taxonomy): domain Eukaryota; kingdom Viridiplantae; phylum Streptophyta; class Magnoliopsida; order Malvales; family Malvaceae; genus Corchorus; species Corchorus olitorius. Next base: position 63,853 of record AWUE01015254.1, read on the forward strand.
GACAGTTTTGCCCTTAGATTGTGATATTACAAAATTACCCTTTAAAAAGGAAATCAAAGAATTCGACCTCACCGGTTACGTTAATAAATCCGAATAATTCTCGTACTAATCCGTAATATTCGTGGGATCATAAAATGTCCTATTTTACCCTTCGAGTGAGAAAATTACTATTTTATCCGTAATTAGTATAAGTGTACTGATATATCTTGTTGAGCCACGATTTTGAATCCGACCGACTTTATCAGTAACTATAACACGTAAGCAATACCATCGTATTCTAAGTGGATAAAATTACCGAAATACCCTTGATATGTAAATTTACGATGTTGCCCTTGTTAGGGCAATGCTAGTAATTAGCTTTCAAGATCACACCTTTGGGATAAGAAAGTTACCGTATTGACTCTTTTGTGTAAAATTATCGTGCTACTCTTGATCGATAAAAAATTACCATTATGCCCCTTAGTCGTAAATTTACGCAATTACCCTTATTTGTGGAAATGAGAGGATTTGAGCTAGGTACTCACATCAATAAATTCATATGTATGTTGTGGAACCTATGATAAGTCCAAATGACCATTTTACCCTCGAATGTGTAAAATTACAACTTTGCCCATAGAAAAGGATTTGGCTTATCTAAACATGATAATTGAACATGAAAGTTTAAAGGATTACCATATCAGCCTTAAGATGTCAAAATTACTGTTTTGCCCTTTGTCAGCTAAAATTACATTTTTGCCCCTAAAGGCTAGAATTGATTAAATAAATTCTAGAAAAGCATATTTTGAATCCGAAACTCGTCCTACAACCCTAAAAGTCTTCAGTAGTTATGCTAAGATCGTTTAAGTGAAATCATGGGGTCTGGGTTATGTACTTCTTGTTATTTATTCTATCTTATTTGATTGATTTGGTTTATTATCCCGGTTTTGATTGATTATCTTGGTTTTACTGTGATCTATGATTTTGGTTTTAATGATTTTCTTGTGTTTGGTGCACTTCTCAATCAGACGGCCGAGGCGCTGATCGAGACACCAGTTAGGCTCACCGTGGATTCACTTTGGGGGTATACGAGTCCCTTGAACAGTGAGTGGGCTATTCTCAACGGAGAACCCGTTGAGGAAATGTTTTATTACAGTTTTACATAAATGATTTATAAAACATTTTGATAAATGTTTTGGGTGCATAAGTAACCTGATTTGTTTTAAGGAACTTGATCAAGCATACGGGGACTTATGGACGTAGCTCCAGGAGTACGTATGACTTGTTGGTGGAGCGTCTCGGACGCAACCCAGCGCTGGTGTGTTTGTTTTAACGGACCATGACTCTCATTTTGGATCCACATGGTTCGTAGCTCCAGGCCCGACACGTTATATTTAATTATCTATCGGTTCGCGTGTGCATGGGAGAGCTAAATTGGGTGTGCTGCGGCCACCACGCAGTACCGGACCCAAGCCAACGTCAGGGGAACGGGCTTGTTTGGAAAAATAAGAAAAATGATGTTTTTACTAATTATTTGATGATGACGAAAATGCCCCTGACGGTTCCGGAGGTTGACTCGGGCCAAGATCACTCCGGATAGGTTTTATTGGCAGCCCATTTGTTTATGAAAATGATAAATGATTTATTGTACATGTTCTATTGTTAACCATGATTTTATAACTTGGTATTCTTACCTGTTTTGGTTGTGAGTGCACCCCACCCTCTTCCGGTTCTCTTTTGAGGGTGGCTCACTCACTGAGTACATTCGTGTACTCATCCCCTTAAATTCTTGTCGTGTTTCAGGGTAGTTAGGGCTCAGCGCATTCTTGGACGGTCGAGTCGGTGGCTTAGGCTATTATCACTGCTCTTAGAGGTATTTCTCACTACGTGATGGTCCCACTGGCATTGTCTCTGCTCATTGTCTTTCCTCGTGCCTTATTTCTTATTTACTAACTCACTATT